>JANHGN010022658.1:23560-35541 GCA_024605025.1 Megaceryle maxima | reverse complement strand
CTCCTCCTGCTCAGCTGCCACCTCCTGCCTTCCAGTTGCTGCCCAGTGCCCCTTGTCCTGGTGCTGGGCACCACTGAGCAGAGTCTGGCCCCAGCCTCTTGCCCCCTAAAGGGCCCTTTAGCTCTTGCTCAGCATTGCTCAAGCTCCCCTCTCAGGCTGCTCTTCTCCAGGGCTCTCAGTCTTTCCTCAGCATCTTCATAGCCTCTGCTGGACTCAAGAAGTCTTCCCCCTCTCTTTTCTACAGTGTAAATACTAATGTGCAAAACATTAATCTGAGTTTTCATAGATTATCCACAAAGACTCAAGTCTCTGGGTAAGTTGTTCTGGTTTTCTTTTTGCAGTGCTAATGCAGGTCCAGGCTGAAGCCTGCTTACAGAGGCCGAAGTGAAACCCATTTGGCTCAGGAGCCTTCCCAGTGAGGTCAGCTCACCACTCTGCACCACAATTTCCTCTTTTTTGAGGCATCATCTTCACAGTGAGATGCCCATGGCTTCCACATCAGCCTTTCTGCTGCCTGCAGGAGGTACAAATCTTGGCTGGCTTTTACTTCATCTGTCACTTTGGAGGTAGGTAGAGAAGAAAGGTCTCTAAGAAATAAGTATCCTCCAGTCATCAGCAACACCAGTTGAACACCCAGACAGCAGCAGGTCTGAGACCCAGGGAGTGCAGGACAATGATGTTTACAGAAATGAAAAGAATTAATAACCTCATTATTTTTGGAGAAATCAACAGCGATTCCCACTCTTCCTTTGATTTGCAACAGGAGGAAGAAGGAGGGTGAAGGAGGGAGAAACAACTTGTTTCAGCAACAGCTGTTACATCAGTGCTGGCATAATGGAGTCACAAGCATCCTGTTCTTGTCAGAGCAGTGGCTGTTTAAGAGCTCTGCCTTTTGAAGAGGACTTTATAACCTCAAACCCAAACGTTCAGCTATATTTTCTTCCTAATCAGAAGTCAATTATCCTGCTGAGTAATGACAGAACAATTCCACAAAGTAAATCCTTTTCATATCAGGGCCTCCTGCGATCAAGTTGCACTGGCAACTTCCTTGCTCACACAAAAGCAAGGAGGATTTCACTGGCACTTCCCACAGTTGCTCCCGGGGGTCTTTCTCCAAACTACCACGTGAAACTTCCGTGGAGCAAAAGCTTCATCAGACACCGTGGGCTAATGCACTTTTATCCAACCTGTCGCTAGTCAATCTTCTATCAAGTCCAAGGCTCTCTAGAAAGTGTTTACATCCAGCTGTCTATAGATTTCACTCACAGAAGCAAAGCAGTGCTGCTGGCAAACATTGTTCCCTGCTTCCCAGTCGTCACTATAGTAACGCAAATCTCCTGGAGAGCCCCTTTCATACTTTTTTAACCACTCTGAAATAGCTTTACTGTAGTAAGAGTTACTGCAACATTTTCATATCACAAGCAAGTTTTAATCTGTTCTCAAGCTTCGTACCTTGGAGTATTCTTGACTCCAACACCATTCCCTCCCAAGGTGCTGAAGTCCAGATAGACTTAAATCACTTCCAGCAGAGCAGGCTCTCAGGTGCCTGCTTTTGGCTAAATGAATGATATTGCACTCTCGAGAAATCGAGGGAAGTCAGAAGTTCTTAAATCAAACTGTAATCTGACCAGTCCCCAGGGTTCCTAACCCCATTCTAACCACAGAATCTTTTAATGAGCACAAACAGTGGAAGCCGGTGCTTTACAAATCATCCGGAAGCTGACACTTCCCGCGACACGGAGCCCTCTTACCCCCAGCTGGCACAGACACGCTCCTCGGGGGCAGAATCACCTCCCGCGCTGCCACGTGTCACTGCTACAGTACCTGGGTGCTCGGCAGAGGAAAACTGAGCAGAGCAAAGCAAAGGAGACATCAGGCCAGACTCAGCGAGGCTTGTCTGACTACAAGGAGACACCTACTGCAGGCTTGACTCCTTCACATCCATCCAGCTTCCAAGCTGCTCTATCACCCACGTACATCCAGATTTGCCAGAAGGATGTTGCAATTTGAATGTGTTTGCCGGGCCAGGATGCAGGTTAGAGCCAAGGTATCTTTTATTGTGAAGAGAAGATGCCAGATCATCCCACAGTTCTCCAGGCTGGTATAATCCAGCTCTACTTCCAACTCACTCCGTAAATATCCCTAGGAAACCAGCCCAGCAGGCTACTTGACCTCCAGGGGACTTGGGTTTCTTCTGATCAGCTGCTGGTATCTCTAGAGCAGAGAGCACATGATCGGTGAGAGGTCCCCACAAACCATGCTTGCAGGAACATATAAAGAGAAGGCTGGCAGAACAAACACAGAATGGTGGAGGTCAGAAGGGATCTCTGGAGATCATCTTGTCCAGCTCCCCTTGCTAAAGAATGGGTCACCCAGAGCAGATTGACCATGATCACATCCAGGTGGGTTTGGAATCTCTCCAGACAAGGAGACTCCACAACCTCTCTGGGCAGCCTCAGCCAGGGCTCTGGCACCCTCACAGCAGAAGAGTTTTCCTTATGGTACCTTGTAGCAAACATGTGAAAAGCCTGGTGATCTTCTACCCCAAAATAAAAACTGCAGGTACAAGTTCAGTAACTCGCTGTCCATTTAGCTTTGCTGCTTCAAAAGCATCAGTTGGTGTTTCTCCCTGCTTCAAAAGAAGTCCTGCATGACATTTCTGAGCAGGAATGGTCAAATTCTCCCTCCTCCTTTGCAGATGGGAGCACAAGACAAAGAAGAAGAAAGAAACTGATCTAGAGCCTTGTCCCTGTAGCAGGGACATCATGAAAATTATAGCTATGGAATCTGCTCAGGTATCCTCCCAGGATCGGTTCAGGAATGAACCCAAGAAACAGCCTGGAGAAGAGCAGCAGGGGAGCTGGAGCCACAGCCCATCAGGGGACAGCTGAGCTCTGTTACTTAATACTGAAAAAAATAAAAATAGCCACGCCAAGACACTACGAGGGATGGAAAGCTGCAGACCTGTGCTAACACATTATGGAGGATCTCACATGCAACCTGATGGTTTTAGCCTCACTGGAGCTCCCTTCCTCTAACCTGCCACGCAATTCAAGAAGAACTGTAAGCAGAAAAGAAATAAATATACAAACAGTGACTTGTTCTACCTAAATATGAGCCAGTTCCTGGAGGGGAAGGGAGGAGAACAGAACCCAAACTGATATTACAGGCTTAGCGAGCAGAAGCACTTCAGCACATACTGCCGGCTTTGTAACGGTGCCACAAAGGCAGCCTGTTCCAGTTCGACCATTACAGCATTGTCCATCTCAGCCTCAAGTCTCCGTGTCAATGGCTGTATTAAATGAAAAACTCCCCTGGGTGATGGTGTTAGTTGGCTTCTTGGAGCTCCCCATTTATAGCACACCACTTCCCCAGCGTCGCCGATCACAGCGGGGATCCTGGCAAGGTCTCCAAACCTCCTCTCGTGCCAAGGTAGCACATGAGGTTTCCCCTACGTGGAGTGTCTCCGTCATGAAAGATCTGCCTGGGCAGAGCAAAAGTCCAACACATCACTCAGCATTTTACAAGCCCTTTCCATGCTAGTTATATTACTCAGTCAATGTACTAAAAAAAAAAAAATAAAGAAAATATAAATAGATGCAGTGTTTCAGTGCTGTCCAGGAAGAGTTGATCCTTCTTTTAAAGAGATCGATGTCTGGCACATTAACACCCTTAAAAGGACAGCCCAGCCAAAAATAATACTGAAACCAAGAGGAGAAACAGCCAATTTGGCTGTTCTTATCCCAACCAGATTAAAAGTTACTCGATTTACTGTCGTGCTAAAGTACATCTGAAACTGCTGCAGTAGGCTGGCTGCGGGCTGGCGAGCCAGCTGCGCGCAACTTCACGGGAGCGCGCGTCAGAAGAAGAATGAGAAAGAGTCATAAATATATAGATATATATTACATACATATGAAGAAGACAAGGAAAGACTGAAAAAACCTCCTGCCAACAGTCCTTCCCATCAAACAAGCAAGAGCTGGGACACCTGGGTAGTGACAGAGCCCAGATCAACCTATGGTTTCTAGATGTATTTCTCTCGTTTTCTCCTCCTTCTTGTTCCAGACGCGGCCCCTGACCAGGGGGATTCTGCAGCTTGGATTCAGGACTTTGTGGCTGCGTGTGGCAGCTCGGTGTGCCCAGGGTGACACGTCTTGTTGGGCCAGCTGAGGCTTTGGAGAGCTGGTGTTTTATTCCCTGTGTTTGGACAAATCCATGCAATGAAATGATTCTACATTTGTTGATGTAATTCCCCAGACACAGCAGCAACACCGGCGGCTTCAGGAGGACTTGGTCTACACACATCTCTACATCTCATTTACAGTAGAACGATACCACGGACCAGTGCAGAACAACTGCAGGGCTTTTGGCATGGTACTGGTATGGCAGAGGTGATCACCACACCCTAACCATAGCCATAGCCTAACCGTGATCAACATGTGCCCCTTGATACAAGGGGTTGTTTGAGGTAGATGGCAACTAGGTCCTCTGGCTTCTCTGAACACAAGAGCCACCAGTAGAGCACAGACAGACCCGAATCACTGCATGACTTCTCTGTTTTTAAAAGAGGAAAGGAAGCCCTGGGGAAAGTGGCAGAGAGGAAGAAAATCCCAGTGGAGCTGGAAGGTGTCAGGGAGGATAACTTGGGTAGATAGGCCTCAACACAGGGAAAAATGGCTGTGGATGATCCATGGAGCTCTGACTCAGTGCTGAGAGAAACACCCAAGTGTTCTTCAGCTGAACTGAGGCGGGACTTTAACCACCCTTGTGGGAGCCCTGACTCACCTTAGGGCAGCACAAAAGCCACAGACATGAGTCAGGGCAGATAGACAAACCCGCAGACTCGTCACAGCCTGGGGCAGGTCGGTCTGCAGACCATCCCTGCAGACCTGTGACTACAATCCTGGGTGTTCAACATTTCAATCCCACTGCATTCCAGTTCCAGCTTTTGGCACTAATGAACTAAATACCTCTTTTGCAAAGCAGAGGGGATGGAGAGGCCTGTCCTTCCCTTGCAGAACCTTTGAAGCTGTTTAATGACACGGGTTTATCTTGATTTAAATAAGACTAATGCTCTCTTTTTATACCATTTCCCCTTAATCAATGGGGAGGGGGAGAAGGTTCAATATCCAGAGTGTTTCTTGTCACCATTCAGAAGACCCAGAACACACCAGCAGCCACTGGAGTGGCTCAAAGAATGGCTGCAGGATACAAAGAGAGGTCTCACATCCTGGCTGAGAGCTTTAGCACAAAGCCCTGCAAGGGTTGCCAGGGTTCTTTGGTATAAATACCGTATTGTTCTAGTGACTCAGGGCACTGGAATCTATCAGGTTTATTCACAACTTTTGTGATAAGAGCCTTTAGATTAGACACAAACTTCTGCTTTTTAGAAAGAAAAATAAGGCTATGGCTTATTATTATGTGGAGCATACAAAATCCCTAGGTTCTTTGCTGAGATTATAAATACAGAGAACTGAAGTAAAAGGACAGGCCCTCAGGAACCTCATGGTTCTTTCAAGTTTCTAAGAAGCAGGACTGTAAGAACATTTGGAGAGGAGAACAAAAGAGAAATGCCCCATGACCAAAAGTTCCTGCCAAAAGGAAAGAAGCCGGAAGAATAATGAAGATGGTCAAAAACACAGAGCATCTTCTGTAAGAAGAACAGTTGAATTAGGACATTTTAGTCTGGAAAAGACTTCTCTGAGGGGACACGGTAGGGATCTCCAGAACTCCAAGCGGCGTGGAATTGGCAAACGTGCAAATGACAATTCCCTCAACAGGAGCTTATTAGAGTAAACTTGGCAGCAGGTTCAGTTCCCAGAAGGAGGTGGTTCATCACACAATGTTAGAGATAAACTTTGCAACGCGTAGTAGCAGGACAGAGGCCAAAAGCACGTGTGGGTTCAAAATAAGAACTAAATAAACTGATGTGAGATGAAGGCCATTTCTACTGGCCACTGCTGGAGACAGGACAGACCCCTGGCCACCTGCTGCTCGGGTCTTTGTTTGCCACGTTCTGAGTTTTTAATGAAGCAGGCAAGAGTCTCTGGTGACCTCCGAGAGGAACAGCAGCACGAAGCAAGAATTCATCTCCTTGGGATGACTGCAGGCAGGGGGTACAGGCAGCACAAATCTTCCTTACGATACCAAACCAACCGCTCTCACTTAATTGGTGTTGGGAGCAGACCAAAGACCAAACCAGCACGTACACAGCTAAGCCCAGTGCTCGCACAGGAAGCCTGAGACCCACGCTCCCATTCATACCGATGAGGCCACATCCTCATAGGAAGGGACCTGCAACACAACCTCCTGCAATACTTTGCTTCGCTGCCAAGTCAGGAAGCCTGAGGTGATGTTTGAAGATGAGCCTCCTGAAAATATCTTTATATTCCAGCCGCAGCCTAGTTATTTAGATATTTAGTGCCACGGAGATGGTTTTGCATAAGAATGACTTGTTAAGGACTCCCTGGAAACAGGTTATTTTCCCATTCTGTTCCAAAGCAATCGCAGACAGACCATGTTTCCAGCATCTCTTCTGCTCTAGCTCTCTGCCAAGAACAGCCCTTTGCTCAGCTATCTCCTACTGACCTAAATTCATACATGCATTTGTCTTCCTTTAATCCCAGTCTTCTGCCCTCCAGAAGGACTCCAAACCTGAAATCCTCATCTTCTATACTCATTCCTCCAGCCATCAGGCCCACAAACGTGTAACAGCTCCTGAAGGTCAATGCTGAGCCTGCTGCTCGTAACACCAGCCCTAATAAATGTTCTGCAGGCCAAATTATGCCCTCGGGGAAGCCTCTGCAGCCCTGTGGCCTTCTGCAGATCACGCAGCTGTCAGGCTGCAACTTACTGTGTTCTACTTAAGATATGCAAGGAGAAAGAGAATTCAATGGTATCGACTTATTTTAGCTACTGAAGTCAGCAGATCTGACTCCAAACACACATTGGGATTAGATCTGTCGATTAAGACCATGGCACGATGGCACTGCTGGTCAATAACGGCATCATTTGTTCTTCACACGACCTCTCTGCTACTTCCAGTTTTATTATTCACCATTGTATTTTATTTTACAGGAGTCAAACCAGTCAGTACCAGCTGAGAAGAGTCCCCAGTGTCTTTGGTACATTACAAAAGTAGGGTAAAAAGATAGTCCTGAATCCAGAAGAGTAACAAGTTGAATCAACGCTGTAATACATTGGAATAGACCATCTGAACCAAGGACATCCTGCATGTCACACCACACTGGTCGCAGAAGTTAAGCCACAAATAAGTAAGCCTCATTTTCCCCTTCATGTACAGAAGCACCAGAATTCTCTGCCCTGCTCCCAGGATCTATTTTAACCAACCTGCTGACACACTCCAGTCTCAGAGTGTATTCTTTTGTCCTTGTCTTTCATTAACATACACCCCCGGTTTTAAAATTCATCATCCCACATCATCCTTCGGGGAGTCACCAGCTAGGACTGAATAAACAGTGGTCTCAGCCCACTGGTGCAGCTCCTGCCCTCACCTCTGCCTGCTTTTTACACCCAGAAGTAAAGTGTCCACCCGCTTGCAGATGCTCACAGGAGGTAGTTAACTGTCTCTGTCCGGCGATGCCACTGCACTGGATGAGCCAAGATGTTCCATTTAACCAGTACTTACTTACTAGCTGAAGTCCCTCACAGTAACAAGGTTAGAAATAATTGCAGACACCTCATAAAGCACAGGGTCATTATTACAGCCCATTATCATGCATACGAGCTATTTTAATGTGTAAAAATTCCCCATGAAATAACAATTTTCTCCTCCACTTTCAGGGAAAACCTGCCATCCTTAGCACGAAGCAGATGAGACTTCCCAGTTTGTTTTTCCTTACAGTTTCCAGCCCACAAGTCAAGCCAAGCCTCATTTGCCCAATTTCACAGCACGCCTTCACGAGTAACCCCTACATGTGCCATAGCAGGTCCTTCATCCACCCTCCTCGCCGAGTTCAACACCTCCAACAAGGTTGGAATAGGAGGTGAACCTTTGCTCTCCTGACCCTAGAGCCTCCTCTGCTCTGCAACACAGGAAGCCTGCGCATGACACATCGCTAAATTATGTGGCAACACCTTTTAACATCGGCTCCCCACAGCCTTGAGCAGGTACAAGATGCAACCGCATCGGTTCTCCGCTCTGCTGAAACGTGTGCTCTACTGGAAGTGGGCTAAGAATAAAATTTACCACTTTGGATAAAAGGAGCTGGAACACCCCTCTCCCAAAGCAAGGAGTAAGCCAAGGGAGCTTGTATTTCTAGGACAAGATTGTCCGAGCACGCAGATGACTTCAAATTAACTTCCCTGGGGAGCAGCATTAAGACAGCACTGCAGGAAAATCTTAATCTTTAAATCTTTAAAAAGGTACTCACTGGACAAGGTGAACAACTGGAAAACTGGAATCTGTCCCTCTTCTGCAGCTGACTCTCCAGTCATCTGTCTGGAGCCTGTTAGAGAGGAAAAGAGTTGTAAATATGGGCAAAGTGACCAAAAAAATAAAATAAAATAAGAATTAGGCCTGCTAAGCAATGCAAGATAGACACAGACACCCCCCTCTCCTCAAAAGCAAGGTCAAGCCTGCAAAGCTCCCAGCAAGGTGTCTCAAGCAAATGCTGCTATGTCTGAAAACAACTACAGCACCAGCTGCCTCTGGAGGTTCTCAAGAAGGTCAGACCTGATCCAGCTCAAGATTAAAGCAAGATGTTGAAATAAGAGAAGAGCACCAATAGCCACACAAACCCAGTTACTACAGGGTGGCTCTTTATGACATGGGCTGTGATGCAGCTCACACCAAGGAAGTCCCTTTAATAGATTTGCTGTTTCAACACACTTTATCCCCTTAATAAGGAGCTGCTGCTGCTGAAACCCATTTTGATTAAGCAAAAGATTACCCATAGAACTGTGCTGGGATGCAGACAAAAGGAAAACCCATTGCTAGACATACATGTTAGTATACATCACACACAGACCAATTATGCTTCAGGGAGACATTAAATCCCTGTTCAATTAATAGAGACACCTCTTAAGATGAACATTAAATAATTCCCTACGATGCAGAAAAGACAACTGGCTCCTTCAGTAAATTGGCACAGAAACAATTTCTCATCTCCCTCCCCACAACATCCCAATCAAAACTGGCCCATAAACCAACAAGAGGTCAGTGAAGAAGGATGGGGGGGCAGGAACGTTCCTACCTGCAGTGCTATTGTGTGCTTCTATTAAAGACTCCTCATCAGAAAATTAAATGAAATGGATGCCTTTCATGTTTATCAATAACAGAGCTAATGGTTTTTATGTAAATGCCATTACTTTCAGCCTGATCTGCAAGAGACTCGAGCCATACAGCCCCAGCTCCCCTTGCAAGATACTCCCCTTCAGGCAGCCAATCTAAATGCAAATTATAATCAAACGGCAAAACCAAGAGTTTTTCTGGATGGTACTGGAAACATAAGCTAGGTACAAAGCCTACGTATTCGAGAGCGACCCTCCTCTTCTGGAAAGACCTGCTGCCGTTGCTGAGCTGATCTCACATTGCTTTTTCATCCTGAATGTAGATGAAAATTAAAATGTAGCTTGGTTCTCATCTACAGTCCTATTATTTACCTGTAGAGCAAAAAAAAACTATCATCATCTTCCCTGTTAAAACAAGGAGGGGAACGTTCTTCTACCAAGCTAACGAGAGAGGTTATCTTGGAGATGTTTCACCCCATTAGCTAAGCTATTAAATCAGAGCAATAATAAAGCCCCAGTTGGACTTGGCAGAACAAACAGCACTTCCAGGTTTTCAGGAGGAAATTTCTCCTTGGAATCGAGTTGTTTGTGTAAGTCGGAGGCAGAAGGTGTTATCACGGGGTAGGAGGCAGGGATATAAAACTGTTGTCAGCACAAGGAGCAACATTCTTGTAGCATAAAAGCTTCTTTGAAGAACACTTAAACCCCGACCCCTACGTGGAGCGTGTATCAAGGCAAGCGCTTTGTCGGCACCGATTAAAACAAGGTACTAATGGCGAACCTGGAAGCAACTAATATTAGACACAGCACTGTTTAGTAAGTAGAATGCACAGAGAAGAATCTAATGATTAAAACAAAGGCCAAAAATCTGACAACCTGACTACGGCACAAGTCTGCAAGTGAGTCTCGGAGGGGACGTGTTCTAACTACCACGAGCAACTAAACACCAAACCTACCATTCCCTAGAGGGGCCCACGTCCTCAGAGGGATGCAGCTAATTAACAATATAGCTACATACACGCTCGTTACACAGGCAAAGGGCTTAGCACTTTGTATGTTTTGAAAGCACGTACTACAGGAATATTCCTAGAGCAGAACCTTGCTAATTAACATTAATAACCGAGAGACCGCTGCTGCAAACGGCTGGATTTTTGTGAATCGGCCAGTGAGAGAACGTACAAAGCTAGGAAGCCAGTGAGAGAACGTGGCCCAGCAGGCACCTGGCTCACTTCTTTGGGGATCTATAATTAAATAATTTATCATCGTGCCTCGATGTCGGTGAGTGAATGTGCAGCCTGTAAATAAAGCACCTTTTATTATACAAGGCATTGCTAAAGCTGATTAGTAGAGTTGGACTAGCCATGGAAAGAGCTCATTAAATTAAAACACACAACCCTGACTACCTGCTCTCAGAAACTTTTCACATGGGCCAGCCTTTCAGACTACGCACTCACTTCAGACAACTCACGGGGGGGGGGAGTTGGGCTTGACAATCTTCAGAGGTCTCTTCCAACTCCTACCATTCTGTGATGCTGTGATTGATTTCTTTTTCAGCTGTTCTGATCTACCTCATGGTTAAGCAATTACATACAGATCTACCTTCCATCCTCAGTCACAACCTGGGACTTGCTGAGGCTTCCTTCTCTTCCTCCTCTATGAGCCTGGTGAAGCAAGTCTTCGTGTGTAGCCACATTGTGGGACTTCTCTGGCAAAAGGAGACCAGGCCCCCAACTTAAAGCTTGTCACCACACCAATCACACATGATATCAACCTGCAAGCTGTGAAAAAAGGAAGAAGCCCTTCCAAAACAAGCACTTTTTTTCCCCAGTTTGGACATTTCACAATACAAACTTGGGAACAGATGTCCTGGCAGGAGCGGCCGCGCTGGGACGCAAATGAGGGGAGAGGGCTCTGCCGCTCCAGAAAACACGTCGTGCAATCGCGCGGCGGTGACGGTGCCGCTCAGCAACCCGAGATTTCACACCCAGCCACCATGTGCAAGAGTAATCTGATTTTGCAGTCATGTTCTGACTTCAGCCGTCAAACCACAACCACGGTACATTTGCTGCAGCAGCGTGCGCAGCAATGTGCTGACAAACCAGAGCTGTTCCTCTAGCAAAGCCACTTCCTCCCAGAACCAAAGGTTCAAAATCAGACAGGGTGTATCGGTACAACCTGCCACACAACAATGGCTCAACCATGCCACACACACCCCAGCTGCTGCTCGCACGCTGCTGCACACAACCTTGACCATCGACTTGATCAAGAATTCATCAGTGATATAAAAGAATTTTGGGGGGAGAAGTTATTGAACGGTTCAACTGACTTGGATGTTGTCTAAGTCAATCTGCTGCTTAGGAGATCTATGAGTAATAACCAAATTAAAGCAGCCAGGAGTTTGCAGACCCATCACCCAGCACTGAGAGCAGGGCTTTGTGTTTAGGGAAGAACAGGTGAGAAATGGCTTTCTTTGGCACACTCAGGTTTCGATTCGCTTCTTGAATTTCTTGCTCTGCAATCCTGCCAGTGCCAATGTGAGACGCTGCGAATGGGACTGCCCAGTGAAGTTCACAGGACCATGGAGATGATGTGAGGGTTGGAACCCCTCTGCTGGGAGGCCAGGCTGGGAGAGCTGGGGGGGTTCAGCCTGCGGAGGAGAAGGCTCCATCTGGGGAGACCTTCTGGGGGCCTTGCAGCACTTCCAGGGGCCTGGCAGAAAGATGGGGGGG
>JANHGN010022658.1:4757-17634 GCA_024605025.1 Megaceryle maxima | reverse complement strand
AGGCTGCTCTTCTCCAGCTCAACAGCCCCAGGGCTCTCAGCCTGGCCTGCCCACAGAGATGCTCCAGCCCCTCAGCAGCTTTGCATCCTCCGCTGGACTCTCACCAGTAGCTCCTTGTCTGTTTTGAACTGGGGAGCCCAGAACTGGACCCAGTGCTCCAGAGGTGGCCTCCCTGGGGCAGAGTAGAGTGGGAGAAGAACCACCCTCGACCTGCTGATCACATTCTCCTTATCGTACCCCCAGACACCACTGGCCTTCTTGGCCAGGAGGGCCCATTGCTGGCTTATGGTGAACTTCTTGTCCCCCAGCACTCCCAGGTCCTTCTCTGCAGAGCTGCTGAACAGGTCACCCTTCCCCTGTACTGGTGCAGGGGGTTACTCCTCCCCAGGGACAGGACTCTACACCTGCACTGCTTCTGCTGCCGGTGCACCCTCATCAAAACAGGCACCGTGAGCTGCAGATACGAGATGTGTGTCTGCTGCATCTCTTTCCCTCTTCCACTGCTCGGAGAGGTACAGGCATTGGAAACTGTTTTCATGTTTGTCCACAACTTCCTAGGGGAGAGAAGAAGGTGTTGAGATGATCTAATCCTAAATATGCTTCATCCCCTTCCCTTTTTCAACCCTACCTGTAAAATAAGACGTAAGGCAACAGCCTCTGTCATCCTTTGTCTTTTCAGCTGTAAGCTTCAAGGACTCTCGACCCAATATAAACCCTCCTGAAAAATTATCAATAGTCTGCTTGTCTGTAGAGTGGCTGTCCATGTTCCATGTGCAACCAACAGCACGCTCTGTCCAGAGAAGTTATGTAGAAATTCAAGCTATCTTCAGAAAATGGATGTGCTCAGAAAGAGAGGATGCCAAACGGACCCACATTTTGCCATTCAGGGAATTCACAGCAATTTTTTTTTGTGCAGCAACATCAGTAAATCAAAGCATATTTTTTTCTACCCTTATAATCAAGAGATTTGCTAGATTATCTAGAGATCTGTCTGATCACGACAGACAAAGCTGTTGAACCTCACACAGCTGCCTGAAATGCACACTCGGGCGAAGAGCTTACTCATGACACTGAACAATGAACAAGGCCCCTTCAGTGCTCACTTCCAATTAGCGAAGCTCACGGTGCGAGGAGAAAAGAGCCCATCTCTGCGAGAGGAGTGGCCACAGGTGACAAATGTGCGTGCCAGCAGCCGCTGCCTGGCAGACGAACCGCAGTCCCTGTCGAACAACGCGAGGCTCGGAGGCAGACTGCAGTCAGGGCTTCATCTGCAGTCAATGAGAAGCCAGAAGAGACCGGAGGATCGTTAGGATGACAGACAGCAGAACATAAAAAGGCGGCCCTGACAGCGAGCGTAGCTTCAATTAACAAGCTGCATTTGCAAGGCCAGACTCCAAAATGCTCCTCAGCATCCAATCATCTAACTGTTGCTTAAAGACATACCACTGTAAGAAGGAATTGGGTATCAGCTGGCTGAACAACTAATCCTAGCCAGATATGCTAAAACCTGCAGCAAATAGGTCACTCAAATACCCCACAGCAGTCAGGAGAGAACAGTCACACACCACTACTCGGGCACCTGTGAAAATGGTTTGAGAGGTTCCTCGTGGTCCTTTTTGCCAAATGATACTTCATTTTGTGGTTCAGGAGAAGGCAAATGGCAGCCCACCTCAGTGCTGAGAAGCCTTTTCATTGCTATCTTTCCAAATCATGTTATGCAACAAGTAATTCACTCCTACACATGTAGGAGCAAAAATGCCCTTCAGCGTTAATAACAATTCTAGATTACTACAATCTGAATAGAGAGAAGATCACAGAGATTTTATTATACAACTCTGCATATTACTTAGATTAAGCTAAAAAGTATGAGGTTAAATTCAGACTCCTTTCCTGCCTGTGAGAGTACACACAAGTTAAACACAGCTGTTAACTTTCAGATGCAGTGTAACAGCTATTTATTGACCTACAGAAGGTCCAAGCATGTCCCTCAAAAACCACGTGCCAAGGATAAGTTATTCCAGTTACTTTAAGAGACCTGGGTACTTAAGAGACACTGCTCTCAAAAGAGAGCAGTGACAGATGTCATCTTTGGATAGATTCAGGACCGTACTGTACTGAGCCTTCATTGCCATCAAGGACCTTTACAGTAATATAATAAATATTTTAACACATAATGAATTTGCTGCATTACATTTGCTCTCTGGGCTACTGAAAATCAGCTAGGAACTGATCAATTGTAGGCATAAAGCTCCCATGGAGCTCAAAGCTACAACGGAGACATTACTGCCTGCCTCAAAAGTGCAGTAAAAGGCTGGAAAGGTGAAGAGAAAAAAGGGGTCTTAAAAAAACCAACAATCCACAACTCGATGAGCCCATCATTTATGTAAGCTTCCACCAGATTCACAGGACCAGAAATGAGATCCCTGAAGTCACTCGAGCAGGACTGGTCCTGAAGCTGCACCGTTATTGTTCTAAAGCTCAAGATTCATTTATGCCAGACACAAACCTCTCAAAGGTAACCTCAAAACCCCACAAGTCTCCCAGGAGTTTGAAGGAAAGGCTGCAGGGTAAGCTCTGAAACAAGAAGGAAGTTGCAGGTTTTAGCTCCAGTTCTGCCATCAGCTCATTAGGATGACCCCAGACACCTCTTTGCATTTCTTTGCCTGCTGGGAGGCGTCAGGTCTTTTGTCATTTTTGCAGCAGCACCTCAAAAAACACATGGAGTTATCCGTATCTCCTCAACCCAAGGAAAGGAGATGCCACAGTTTCCTTCTAAACACCCTAAAGCAGCCACAGAACACATGAAGCCAGCAGATACCAGCCCTGTGCCTGCTGATCTATGTCAAAACCTCAGCCAGCCAGAGTGTCTCATTTTTTTTGGATCTCATTTTCAACAGATTAAGAAAAATTATCCCAGGGGTATGGCAATGGACCAGAACGCAGGAGATCATTTCAAGACATCTGTAATAGCACACAATTAACAACAACTCCTCAATTTTGTCTTATGACCTCACTCATTAGGAAGGGTTTTTATCACCCTCAAATAACATCTCCACAAATGCTCCCCCCCCACGTCTCCGCCAAGTCTTTCCTTACTGCTATTATAAGCCCGAGGCTTCTCTTTCCTTGCCTTGAGATGGAGTCAAGAACTTAATTTCCTCTACCATCTGCAATGAACTTGCCTATACATACATGCCAAACAAGCCCAAATTACACCATTAATTTCAGCTTAGTCAGCTCACGCCACAGACTAAGTCAGTATTAGATAGATATTTAGCAAAGACTAACGTTTATTTAAATTCACCACCTTTTGCCCACAGGAGTAGATAGAGCAAAGCATGAGAGACAGCAGGACGTGCTGCTTGGGGTTTGGGGGGCAAACACTAGCTAACCACAGACTTCTTTGGGCTGGAGACCTCCTGTTGTCAAAAAGGAGGTTGAGGAAATAGAAGGACCAGTGTCTCCTGAGATCAGTCCCCAAAACCAGGCCTGCTGCAGGAGAAACAACCAGCCTTCCTGTGAACGCTGCCTGCGAGGGAGAACATCTCATCTTTCAGAGAGGCAGGGTTGCTAAGGCAATCAAACAAAAGGCCCGTTGTCTACACGAGTCCACGGTTTCTCAACACATCCCCATCACTGTTAGCTATAGGGCAGTTCAGCCTATAGAAGAAGCTCCAGTTAAATCCAGTCATTATTGCAAACCCGCGCGTCTCTGAGCAGTTCATGTTTTCTGGTATCTTCCCTGTTTTCTGGTATCCTCCCAGCTGCTCCACAGCTGGCAGAGAACAGGGAAATTCTGAAGAAAAGGATTTATGTGAAAATAATGCCAAAGAGGAGGAAGTCAAGTCAGCAAGCAGAGGACTAAAATAATAGTAAACAGGTTAAGCACAACTTCACCATAAATTGCAACCAGCCCACTACTCTTACTCTAACAAAAAAAACACGGGGGGTGGAAGAACCCATCAATTGCAGGACCATCTCACAGCTTCCCACCCCCTTCTGTAATTTTTCTAAGCTTCTGAAATCCAGTTGTTTAAAACAAGCACATCCCAGCAGATCTCAATGCTGTGAGTCAGCAACGTCTCTTCACAGATGTGATCTCTCCCCAAGCGACTGTTTTCCAGAGCAACGTCTCCAGACCGAGCGCAGCGTCAGCGCAACTCAAGAGTTTTCTGCCAGAGCTGTTTAGAGGAAGAAAAACTGCTGAAACCACCCAGCATGCCAAGTTGGTTAATGACATCGCAAAGAAATAGGTTTCCCCCAGATTGTGTCAACTTTTAATGTGAAGCTATTCCAAGTTAGAAGACTGGCATTTTTTTGCTTTTCAATATAAAAAGGTAAGAGAATATAAAAGCAATTCCTTTAACTGCCACTTCAATTTCTCATGATAACATCATCTTCCCTCCTCCATCATCACAGGCAGATACTAAAGCTCCTGGATCTCTCAAATCCTGTTGCGTGTGCTGCTTCATCCTGCTAATTGGCAAAGTTTTTAATACACGAGGCCTGGGAAACGGTGCCAAAATTGAAGATTAAAGGAATAGGTCATTGAAAAATCCCAATGAACAGACCAACCCAGGGGTAAAAAAAGTGTTGATAAACCTCCCTCTTATGTAACCAACCACATTAAGTCCCCTCCTGTCAGCAGACACGAAGCATAACACGGGGCAGAGCTGCCACCAGCAGAGAAAACTGCTCATAAAAAACAAAGCTACGTGTGTGAAAACTAAGAGTTCCTTCTTTTGTACATAACTGCCTGGGAGAGGAGAGTCCAAACGCCAAGTCAACACTCCACGTGCAGCCCAGACCAGCTGCAGAGCCTCCCACCCAGCAGTGTCACTGGGACCTTGCAGGGAGTTAATCTTGCTTGGCAAAAGGAAGGTGCCTGCAAAGACACAAGGTCCAAATGTAGAAGAAACCCTTTTCGCAGTGCTGCAGCTCCCTGAAGGGATGGTTTGGGTTTTAATTCAGTCACAGAGTAAGACAACAAGACACAGATCAAGGGTTATGGCAACAGAGGGACTACAGCAACATTTTCTCTCACCCCTGGACAAACTCTCCAGCTACAGAAGCTGAAGGAAATCACACCGACGGCAGCGGACACACGTAAGTATCCTGCATTTCGAAGCACAAAGAACAAAGCTCTGCTGAATCTGGGAATTAAAAGCCTGACAGATTTAACTGTGGTTTATCCCCTGGCAAATTAGCTACTATTTAAACATGGAGCTTGGGCATTACATCATCTGTTTGCAAGGGATTTTTTTTTTTTTTTTCTTCAAGCTAAACCATTCTTGTGTTCACAGCTTGAGGAACATCATTTCATTCCTAACAGACTCAACAAAATGAGAGGGTGGATCAAACTTTTTGCAGGAGCCCTGCAAGCAAGGAAGCACACACCTAAACTGCTTTGCAAGTTCAAACAGCAGATGATCTTATCTGGAGCCTAGCAGGAAATAGAGAGTGCCCCTCAGGTCTGTCTATTCCAATTCAAGGATGAAAAGCCCGCTTTTTCAAGTTAGGATATGCAAAAACCAACCTGGTTAGAGGCTGAAATCACACAGCTTCAGCTCCAGTTCTGTGTGGATCTCCAGAGACATGTGGTTGCATCCCATTTGATTCTTCCACTCGTTTCAATCATCTATGCAAATAACTCCAGCACTTCACTCCCAGATACCACGCTGCCTTAAAGTGCCAGACTGAGAGGCAGGGAAAGACCAGCTGCAAACTGAGCTACAGGAGGTGTTTTCAGTGACTTCTCTCGTTCCAGCTTGGACACTCATTTTGCAGACGCATTTTCCCCTGAGAGACGCAGATCTCTGTCAGTGCAATTTTATTTCTCAAAACTTGGCAGAGCCCTAGTTTTGCAGCACCTGCTCTTTGACGCTTGTTTCACAGAGCTTTCTTTGGTGTATTTGAAGGACCAGGCTCTCTCAGCCTCTCCAAGCACAGCTTTGGAAAACACTCGGTGCAATGGGCTCTCAGGTGAAAACTCAAAGCTAAACGCTGAGCTGATCTGAGAGATTTCACACAAGCTGTTTTCCTGTCCCTTCGATTAAGGGGTGTCAGATTTTAGAGAGGAAAGAGGAAAAATGCTCAAAGAGACATTTTGAAAGGGTGAAAGGAGGAACCATCGGTCTCATTCTCAAGAAGAGGGATTTGTGTAGAGCGAGGCCCCCACAGATGTTTGACATTTTCTGACATACCGAACCCACAGTGCAACCACAATCCAGTGACATCGAGGAACGAGATTTCACAAGAGTTTTGCTTAAACTTTGTAAAACAAGTGAAAAACAATGTGTTTTTTTCCTAAGCCTGATACGGTTCTATGACCTCATCACGATTCAAACTTAAGCTTTAAAAAAAACAAACAACAAACCAAACCAAAACAAAAATTAATTAAATAAATAAATAAATCAACATCATCAAAGTAAATTCCCAAACAAAATCCAACAACAAACCACAGCCCTTTCATCATCACACTGCTAAGCATTTCAAAAATACAAGAGAATTTTCTCCTTAGATTAAAAACTAACTAAATAAAGCATTATCTGGAAGCAACACCAAGGACAAGCAATTCTGGCTAAATAAAAAAGGCAACAAATAAAACAAAAATAAAAACGCCAACAGCAACTCCAAAGTTTCAGAAAAGTACATCTGTGGAAGTCCCATGGAAGACAACCTTTAAAAAAAGCCAGAATGTAACGAACATAATGTAATTAAAAATAAATAAATAAAACCCAAGCCCAAGCAACTCAGTTCTGTTCTATATGAAGGTAGCCAGGAGCTGGTATAGGAGAAAGTCAAACAAATTTTCTCTCTAAGATTCCAAAAGGTCATTGCAAACAATTACTAAAAAGCAAAAAACAACATATGCCATATTTTTTTTTTTTCTTCCAATTTAACAAGATATCTTTACTGCTCTTGTTATTACTTGGAAAGAGCAACAATCCCAAGAATCACATAGCCAGTTAAATAATTATATGAATACCAAGAAACCATTAAAAGTGAATTTCAAAGCGAGAAGGCTACGGAACTGTTTGTTTCCTCTTCCTCTCCCTCTACTTTTGCATAATGTGGTTCCCAAAACAGATCTCATCTGCAGTTAAACTCGGGCCAGAATGAAGACATTCCTTCCCATGTAAGGGAAATAAGGGAGATTATTAATTTCACTTCTCGTAACAGAAGAGCAGAAATCATAGTAAGAAGGCCTCAGAATAAAAAAAGGCAATAAAAAGAAGCGCTGAAATCTGAAGAGATTTGTACCAATACCACATGTCTTCCCACTTGTCTTGCTGCCAAGCAGCCTTCAGAACGGGGCATTTTCTTCTTTCAGTGCAACTCCAGTCCCCATTAACAGGAACTGCGTGTGTCAGCACAAACCTCGGCTTCACCCGGCAGCAGGCAGGAACTGAAAAATGAGCATCCTATTCTGGTGACCTTCATAGTCATATACAACAGTGAGCCATTCTTGTCCATTCAGCGCGTTCATTTATAACAAGTCCTCCAACTTCATTAAATTACCCTCGGTGGTCCTGAGTAGCCTCTAGATTTACACTAAAGATAGAACGGAGCTGGAGCAGATCTCTGACATGGCACAGCAGCTCTGCCTCTGTCCCACTACCTATTTGACATCTGCCCAAGCCTTGCAATGCTCAGCAATGCTCCCGTTGCTGCCAGGGGAAGAAGCTAAGCACATAGTTAAAGATCTAGTTGCAGTTGCTCAGTGCAGGGGGGGGTGGATTAGATGACCTTTAAAGGTCCCTTCCCACCCAAACCATTCTATGATTCTGTAGCAGGTACCCATTCCAACCACCCCCTCCAAGCAGCAAAGGAGCTGCAAGCCCAGCTGCTCGCTGCTCTGCATCTCACTTTGCCTTCCAAGCAACAGAAACGGGTTAGCTCCTACTGGGCATCTATCCCTCACAGCCTCAAGGCTGCAAGATTCAGAATACCAGAGCTGGGTAAGAATAGCAAAATACAGAGATATTCCCTGCCTAATGAGTCGGTCTCCTCCTCGGGCACTGCCAATGCTCAGAACTCACATCTTGGGAGAGTCAGGCTGGACTTAAGACAAAATTATCCTAATTCATTATCATTAAGACAGTAACAGTATGAAAAGAGGAGAAGAGGAGCCTGGCAACCCCCCCCCAATCCTACTGTAAGAAGAATCTCCCCACCTTTCCCCAAAAAAGACCCACAAGCAGTTTGCTGTTGGATTATCAAACTGAATCGCTTCACTGAGGCATCATATAAATGACAGGGACTGCAGAGCTGAGAGAGCAAAAGGGACCAAGGCCATCCCTTCCAGCAACAAGCTATGAAATCAGTTCAACCACGTCATGAATCCTGAATCCAAAGGTCAGGGTCAACAAGCACTGGACAGTAGCTCCCTACATCACAGAAGCTCTGTGGTACACTCGGACTGCGGAAACATTAACCTCTATTTCCTAAAGATTTATAAAGCACAGAAAGAGGAAAAAGTGACAGAAGAGATGGGGAATAATTCCTTCTTTACCCAAAAGGCTCCACATAAAAATACAAATAGTCCATATGCAGTATGAGTTCACACAGTGCTCCCTCAACACGCACACAACAGCTTTTGGTAAACAGGCTAAGAATAGGTACAGGGACAGCCAAGCGTCCAAGCAAGACACCCCTGCAAAGCAACATTAAGCTCACAAGAAACATTTGCAATACTGCCTTTGCTTTAATCAGTTTTAAGAAGAGAAAATTCACTTTGGTTCTTTTTATAATACCGACTCTATTACATTTGTCAAACAGCTGCCACTTTCTGTCCCAGATAGAGCCGCTTTCAGCGATACCCAAAAGGATGGCCGTGTCTGCGCATGTATTATACATCAGAGATGCATATTAAAACAGACTCCAGATCCGTCTAGAGATTACATGTCACTCCTTCCAAGTCAATGGAATTATACAGAGACGCAAGTCGGTGCAAAGCCTGCGTCGTACTTGTATAAACTACTCTGCAAGATGCTCTGGGCCTTGTTGCCTGAGAAATGTCGTGCGAAGCCCAAGCTCAGGAAGATAAGACATTCAACTGACGCGCAAGCATCTTCTTCCCCCACATCTCCTTTGATGAGGAAGGAATAATTGTGTTGCTTGGCCTTTCTAATAAAAATCATTGTTGTCCCGGCAATGTAAAAGTCATTTGTAGAGAAAGAGCAGGTCCAATTCCTGAGGGGCAGGGGGGGGAAATTAGCTTCTGTACAAAGGCCTTGAGATACCTGCCAGCGCCAGCTCAATCGTTACTCTTAACTAACTACACCCTTGAGACACTTACAAAAGGCTTGGTGCTATTCATCACTGCCACAAAGAAAAAACAAAGTCAAAAGACCCTGGAGGCAAATGGGAGAAATCAACTGCAAGATTTCTTTGCATCTTTTTTTTCTATTATTTTCATTAAATCTTCATTTTTGTGAGGAAGTCTAAGATGAGCATCAACAATAACACTTTGCAGACATTACTGATTTACAGCTTTCCCGTGAAGAAGGGTGGCCTCCAACCCATTTTATGGGCAAGAGGCGTAAGAATTTGCAGACTACAACCAAGCCCAACAGCAGAAAACCAAAGCTTCTGGGTCCATCCCATCCTGCCTGTTCCACTAGAAAGGAACCACATCAGAATTGGCTCTGTTCTGCTTTCAGTAAGACCAATAGATTAACAAACACCCAGGGTTTTTTTTGGTTTTTTTGTTTTTTTTTTTTTACAAGATCATTACAAGGACAGCTCTTGCCTTTCTTCAGCTCTTTGGTTTTGTTTCCCAATGCACGGCTGAGAACTTGCAAGGAAAGGCTTAACAACAGCTAATTGTCAGACGCCACAGTAATTAGTGGCAACTTTCCAACACATCCATCTCTGGCTGGTTTTCCGATAGCTGGCTCCTCCCCAATCCCCACATTAAAATGAAGGTACACAAGGTAGGCGGCAGCTTCATTTACATGTACCAAGGTCTTCCCAGGAGAGATGCCTAAGGAAAGAAATATCTTACTTAAACAATGAACGGGTTGGGTTTTTTTCCTTCCCGTTTGCCATGGGACTGCTATCTTTGTTAATAATCTGAGAACGATGTTAACCTGTTCGCTGACATATGGTATTAGATGTACATCATTTCTGGGAGGCAATGGGCTCCTGGATTGCATGTTATCTCTGGCCAATGGATTACAGCTCTAAATGACGAAGACAGGATCGTATCATCATGTCTTCTGCCCACCTGCTAGTTATACATCACAGCTTTGATGTTACTACTCCACTTATATCAAAGGTTTCTGGCCTATTTTATATGCAACCTTTCCAAGTTTCCCTGCAGACACAAAGGCTTCGAGTAGCAAATTCAGGACTGCTTTGTTGAGACTTTATAGACCCCTTGGAAAGAGGCTCAAACCATTGCTCTATATATTTAGGCTCTGCTCTCAACTCCCAAGGCTCCTCGCTTATTTGGCAGCTCCTCTCGTCACAAGCTCCAACGCTTTCATGCCAACCTTTTCCAGGCGTCATCTGCATGTCAGCAGTACTCCACAGCATCTACTCCACTCAACACCAACACAATCCAGAACGCATCACTTCCCACTAAGTGCCTACACAGAGCAGACCTGAAGTATAATTACTTCCTCATGCCCATAATAGAAACGCTAAAAGACGTGTACAAATTTCATCCCGACGCACTCCTGCATCGCGTGTGATGCGGAGGCAGTTAATCAAAGGAGTCTTTCCCATATTGGGTGATGTGCTTAATTCCATCACATTCAAATCTGGACCCAGAAGGTGGGGTACATACGGCACGGGGAAAAGAGAAGTTCATCTTCACGCTGAAAATTGAGACGTGTTGATAGGACAACATAACAGAGGGTGTTGATGGGTTTAATTGTACTGCCTTTATATAAGCAGAGGACCCAATTTCCATAGTAAATTGCCAAACTTGAATTCATCATCTGTTTGACTGGAGTTAGAAAGCACTCAACCTGTCGAGAAGCGTTCTTTAAAGGAAGACAAGACACGCGCAGAACAATTTATTTCCGACTCCGTGACATTTTGGCTTTCAAATCAATATAATTCACTTCCAAATGAATTCATAGATGACCAATATACTGGCAGAGATCTGAGATGACTGCGTTGCTCCACAATCTTTTCACGCTACGCAGAAGGGCCAGTACAAAACAGTAGGAAAGCTCATCCTACCCATCAGCTATCAGAATATATGCTTCAGCACAACACCACTCCTAACAAAACCCAACAAGAATGCAAACAAACCTCAGGCTACCTGCAGTGCCACTAGCCCTAAGAAGAAAGTCAGATAAGATAACTGCAAGTATTTTGAATCATAAAAGAAAGTATTTTACAAAACAAGACAGATAAAAGGCTCACCAGCTGGAAACTGTACATTAAAAAAAGGAAAAAAAAAAAAAAAAAAGAAAAAAAAAAAATACAGTGTACCTTGTGCACTGGGAAATTATTTAATTATATTAGCACTTTGTATTAGAAGAAACTTGGTTTCTTATGTTCACGGGTTAATGTCACATTCTGATCCTACCCTCAGGCAGCCATTTGCATTAGAAAAGTGATACAATTTCTTAAGGCACTAAAATTCATAGGCTAGTGGGAGGGCAGGGGATAGACAAGCAGAGAAAACACACCCCCCCCAACTCCAGGCAACCAGATCCCAACCAGTTAAGAAACTGACTGCAAGGGCAGAAATTCCTAGACTCCTTAAAACACCTATCTTAGAAAAAACTCCTGCGTATCCACAGTGGCTACAGATTATCTGTTGGCTTGGAGTTTTAGGGCTCCCTCCCACTCGACAAACATAAAAGATGAATTTGCTTGATTTATGAATCTCTGTTTTCTGTATTTCACTCGATTCTATCAATGAGGGCCAGGTCACTTTGTAGTGCTATCAACATAACCCTGAGAAAGCGATGTGAGGGAGTTCACCGGGGCAGATGCCAGCAGAGGGAGCACAGCACACCTATGCACTTCTCCTTTCAAAGATTTGGCATCTTAAACATCCTCAGCAAATAGTAAATATAAATAAATAAATAAATAATATTGGAACTTGCTTTAAAACTGCTACAGTCTCATAGGGAATGTCCAGCAAGTCAAGGCAGAAGTTAGAAAATGTCCTTTCAAATCTATCTGTGATAGTCAGCCCTCTAAACTGCTCTTGCTGGTAACAGACATCAATTCATAAATAGCCATGATTTCACAAAAAAAGGGGATTTCAATTTGTACTTCAAAAGTGGCCCTGCAGCTGCTGCAGGTCAGACAGTGCTCAAGGCAATCCAGGCATCTGTAAGCCATGGAGCTGGACATTCTTCTGCCTTTGTCATTCCCAACAACCCCCAAAATGTCACGTTGGCTTTGCACCTCTTCAGAGGCAACATCCCCCCAGCATCATCTGCGAGCGATAAAGAGCAGTCCAAGCTGCTGGAGTCAAGCTCAACCACTACAATCTCCACTAAACGATACTTTCAAGGGTTCTTGGAGATGAAAAGCACAGGCTCTTTGGCTTTAAGGATGTGTCCAAATTGCAGCCCCAACACTGCAAGCACACTCATGGTAGCTTTAGCCCAGCACGCCCAGCCTGTGTCAGCACGGGATATGTAAGTCCCAGCTGCACCCCAAAATACCATGTAAATGTTTCCTCTACTTGCAAGCCACATCCTAATGGGAAGAGGCCTTTCTGCAGAATGGTGTATAGCGAAATATGCCTGTGAGTTTCACTTGCCTTGGTTATAGAATCACAGAACATACTGGGTGGGAAGGGACCTTTCAAAATCATCTACTCCAACCCCCCTGCAGGGAGCAGGGCCATCTGCAACCAGAGCAGGGTGCTCAGAGCCCCGGCCAACCTCCCCTGCAA
>JANHGN010022657.1:20800-40631 GCA_024605025.1 Megaceryle maxima | reverse complement strand
AACAGCCCCAGGGCTCTCAGCCTGGCCTGCCCACAGAGATGCTCCAGCCCCTCAGCATCGTCGCAGCATCATCTGGACTTCCTCCAGTAGCTACTTGTCTCTCTTGAACTGGGGAGCCCAGAACTGCACAAAATACTCCAGATGTGGTTTCACTAGGGCAGAGTGGAGGGGGAGAACCTCCCTCAACCTGCTGGCCACTAACACAGTGGGGATGAGATTTACAACCCTTTGCGAAGCAAACCTCATGCTACCCAGGAGTGAGAAGGAATTAAGCACAGGACTTGCTTCAGCTGCCAGAAATCCTCATGCTGTTTGAGGACACACATTATTATGAGATTTTTTTTAAGATAGGCATGATGCTGTGCAAGTGTTTCCAGTAGACTTTGTGTGGTTTTCCTCTCTTCTTGGAGCTTCCTTCCTCCTCTTAGTGCTGGCAGGTTTGTAGGTTTCGTGACGTAAATTGCGCCTTTTGAAGGTGGATGCTTCAAGAATTTCAGTCTTGTGTGTTTAAACAGAAGAAAATTGGTTAATTACCCTGGTGCATTCAGCTAATTTTCTTTGCCCAGAGCTGATTATTTGAAAAAGTCAGCACCAGAACTGCCTTTTGCTTGAAGAAAAATTGTATTAATTGAACGTGATGCAGAACTGTCCCCAGATGCATTTCACAGAATCCCAGCACGGTGGGGGTTGGAAGGGACCTGTGAAGATCATCTGGTCCAACCCCCCTGCTCCAGCAGGGTCACCCAGAGCAGGGGGCCCAGAATCCCAGTGTCCAGGTGGGTTTGAAATCTCTCCAGACAAGGAGACTCCACAACCTCTCTGGGCAGCCTGGCACAGGCTCTGACACCCTCACACCAAAGAAGTTTTTTCTCCTGCTCAGATGGAACCTCCTGGGTTCCAGTCTGTACCTGTTGCCCCTCATCCTGTCGCTGGGCACCACTGAGAAGAGTCTGGCTCCATCCTCCTGACCCCCACCCTTTAGATCTCGATAAGCATAGAGAAGAAATTTCTTAACTTTCAGAAAGCAGCTGCATCTCAGATACCATCTAAAGCTCTGAAATTCACACATGACATAAAGTCAGGCGGTTTTGAAATTGTAATGGGTTTTCTTGAAATAGTCTCATGCAGCTATGTTTTAAATTAACCATGGTTGTTACTTCTGCTTTACACTGGTTGTGTGTAAAGCACTAGAGCTTTAGTACATCTGGGAAAGTAATTCAAGGAACGGTGCCTGCTCCACACATCAGGGTTATAGAAGAGTCGTTTAGGTTGGAAGAGCCCTTTCAGATCATGGAGTCCAACCATTAACCCAGCACTGCCAGGGCACCACTAAACCATGGCCCTCAGCACCACAGCTCCATGGCTTTTAAATATCTCCAGGGATGGGGACTCCACCACTGCCCTGGGCAGCCTGGACCAGCCCCTGACAACCCGTGTAGGGAAGACACTTTTCCTAATGACCACCCTTAACCTACCCTGGCACAACATGAGGACATTTCCTCGTCCTATCGCTTGCTACTTCTCACAGAGAACACACCAGTGAGATCTCCTGTCCTTGGCTTGAAGGAAGGCTCTGCAGAAATGGACACAGCAAACAAAACAGTTGAAGCCCATAAAACTCATGCAAGCTTTGGTCTGACACCATTAACAGGACTACTTTTCCACGGCCTCTACTTACCAGTATACACTTTTGTGCTTGTAGGTATTTAGAAGCATATATGCCACCATATATATATACATATATGTATGTATATACGTATTGCTATTCACAAAATTGCAATAAATCATTTTATTAATTGCATTAATTAATTTGCAATTGCAAATCATGTATCTTGGCATGGTCTTTGCCACAACAGTTCATTTCCAGGCTCAAAGGGAAGAAGGGAAGTGAGAAAAGGAGGATCTTCTGCTTTGTGTCTGGTGAGCTGGGATGACTGGAACTGAAAACATGTCAGTATCTCTGCTGTGTGTGCATCATTCTCGATTTGGAAGGGAAAGCAGAGTGGTGATCTCTCTTTCTGCTCAGTTCCTAGGTAACTTCACTTGGAGGCACATCACTGTGCTGCAATGGGCGAGTACAATGGGCAAATATATACCAAAAGACTTTGCTCTTTAGAAGTCTTCTTCTGGCAGAAATGAAACCAAGTGATTACTTTTCTGCTCACATTCTGCTAATTTCACCATCTGGGGAATGACGTAATTTTTTTTTCTTATGCTTTCTAAAACAGACCTTCTTGCCAAACCAGAGTTTGGTTAAAACTGGACTCACCACCCACCATAAACAAACGATGACAAAATGATGGCTTTGAAACATGTTCCCATTGTTTCAATCATCCAGTTCACTGGACGCTATCTGGGAAGAAGAGTTTTTTGTTGAGTAACACGCAGCTGGCTGACCACTAACACACATGGAGCAGAGCAGCTCCATGAATTGCTTGCTTCAAATACTTGTCTATTGTGACATTTTTCCCCCGGAACCCATATTCTGCACATGCCATTTCTCTTTCAGCTTGAGGCACAGAAAAATCCCACACTTCACTTCACGGGGGTAAAGTGAAGTTGCCACTTCTTGTGCAAATAGAGAATCTTCTATTTGTAGCTGCTATTTCAATATGAGCCAGATTTAAATTGTAGTTTTACCTTCCTTAGCTGCAGTAACACCCTAAGTTTAAAAATCGATTCCTGGTTTTCTTTCTATAACTAACACTGGAATCTTGCCAAATGCTCCTAAGAATTTGCACCTCATTGGAACTAGCAGAAACTTATGGAAGATAATACAGAACACAATCAAACAAGCCCAGCAGTATTTGGAGAAGGAAACTTTATTCCTTGACTAGCACCTTTTAAAATTGGAATCCCAGAGAGATGATAAAGTTTAGCTGCTTAAGAGTTAAAAAACCCCCACCAACACTGGAAAAAGTCAGGCTTTTGGCTTCTACTAACAAACAAAAATCCAAACTTGTGGTGAGCAAGAAATAAGACGGGCTGCTTTCACGGGGACCCACAAAACCTGGGATGTTTCAGTGTAACAGGAAAAATTATTTTGCTGTCTTCTTTCATTGAGAAATCATTTTTTTTTCACCTCGAGCATGGAGCTTACTCACAACTCGATAGCAAGCTCATGGTACTAAGTGATATTTAATTTAAGGAAGCCAGGGAATGGGGAGGGACTTTTTACCAGGGCTTGTAGTGACAGGATGAGGGCTGATGGCTTCAAACTGGAAGAGGAGAGATTTAGATTAGGAAGAATTCCTTCACTCTGAGGGTGGTGAGACACTGGCCCAGGCTGCCCAGGGAAGCTGTGGATGCTTCATCACTGGATGTGTTCCAGACAAGGCTGGATGGGGCTTTGATCAACCTGATCAACTGGGAGGCGTCCCTGCCCATGGCAGGGGGTTCGCAACTAGATGATCTTTAAGGTCCCTTCTAAGTTAAGTCATTCTAAATTTCTGTGAATAAACTTAGCATCAAAATCACAGAATGACAGAATGGTGGGGGTTGAAAGGGAAGGGCCTTCTGGAGATCACCTGGTCCAACCCCCCCTGCTCCATCCAGCAGGGTCACCCAGAGCAGGGGGCCCAGCAGTGCAGGCTCCAGGCGCCTTTGGAATCTCTCCAGACAAGGAGACTCCACAACCTCTCTGGCCAGCCTGGCACAGGCTCCCACACCCTCATACCAAGGAACCTGCTCCTCCTGCTCAGCTGGCACCTCCTGGCTTCCAGTTGGTGCCTGCCTGCCTGTCCCTTGTCCTGGCACTGGGGACCACTGACAAGAGTTTGGCCAATATTTGTATAGCACTGAAAAGCAAATGCTACAAGGGTTAAAAAGCTACTGGCGTGCCAGCGTGAAAGACAGAGAAAGGCAACTTGTTCTCCCTTACACCAAGTAAAACTACCATAATTTTTCTGCAGTGAATGATCATGTCCTGAGGGTAAGAAAGATGCACTGCAAACCAAGATACCTTCAAAAGGAAGAGTTTGGCTGCAACTAAAACATCTGAAGCCCTGTGGACTGTGTGCTGCAGGCTGAGTTTCTTCCACTGGACAATAAAGGCAGCTTAAGGAAATTTTTTCATACGAACATCTGCATCTTGACAATGTTTTTCAAACCACATTAAGCAATTCAACTGAGCTAAGACAATAAAAAAAAAAAAACCCAAAAAAAACCCCAAAACCAGAAAAAAAGTACCCATTTTGTTCATCAGAGCAGGCCAAGGGATGTTTTACATTTACACTGAGGAAACGCAGCCAGGCCCGCAGTCAAACAAACAGCTCATGGATTTGAATTCTGGTCAGCCACTCTGGATTATGCCATAGTAACTGGCCAGCTTTCAGGGTTGTGCTGTCGATTTGCTGTGGTCAAAGCAGTATCAGAACCGGGCTCCAGGATGGTGAATGCTTCTTCCCATTCCACCACTTCCAAGCTCACCCACCTTTTCTGACAGTTCTTAGTTGAATGAGCCTAATATGTCAAAATTCACGTGGAATGTTTAAGATCTCATGCAAAATTGTTGATGGTAGTGCTGAGTTCCAGCATTACTTATTTCTTTTACAATTAGAAACAAGCTCTAATTTGGTCATAAATCTCAAGTGTGTGTTTTCAATGTGTAAGTGGCAATTCTAATGAGCTTGACCAGTTATGTTTTTAAAATCACAGAATGCCCTGGGTTGGAAGTGACCTACAAAGGTCACCTAGTCCAATGCCCCTGCAGTAAGAAGGGACATCCTCAACTAGATCTGGTTGCTCTGAGCCTCATCAAACATAAATAATCTACTTGGTGTTCTAATTTCACAAAACTGCTCTATCCATGCCAACTTTTTGAATGGCAGCTCCATCACAGAAGAGATCCTGAACGTTGCTGGGGAACCACAGATTTAGATATGGTTAATAAAGGCTCAGCACCTTTAGGTTGGTTGCAAAGTTCAATTGCTTGACAATAGTTAACAACTGGCTAAGAAAACAGAGGTATTTTTATTTCATTCTTTAGTACTGACACTCAGACATAAACCTTTAATTAGAGTAAGTATTTGGGGAAGAAACAACATTTGTTTTATATGTAAAAGGAGATAAATGAAAAAAATCAGGCAGGACTTTGCAAAAATCAGTGAAAAAATACATATAGCTTGGCAAAGCTCCTCCTGTTTCCAGGAGCAGAGCTGGGCTATCCCAAGTGAAAACAACAGTGGTTTTAATAATAAAGGCAGAAGTAGGGTAACTTTTTTTTTTTCTTTTCCTGGACTGAGAAAAACATGGGCTGAGTGAAGCAGCAGCTATTAATTCAGTGCCTTTCCCAGTCTTAACCACAGTGGTTAAAACTGAGGCTGATTTCACTTGCTGTTACCTGTCCTGGATGAGTTGCACCAGTGTGAATCTGGGCTGAAGGCAGCACAGGCTCTGCTGGGTTAAAACACAGCTCTTGCAAAGCCACCGAGGTTAACCGTCTGCCATACTGGGGAGAGGCAAAACCTACTGGTTTTTAACAGGTCTTGCTTCATAGACATGTGGCCATACACATGGAGACCTGAAGCTGTCACCATGTTCTCCCTTGAAAGAGTTGCATTTAAACACAGCCTGTGGTTTCAGTTGGAGGTAAAGCAGTGTGCTCAAGCTTGGATTAATAGGTAATGCCCAGCTGGTGTGTTTACAGACTTCTCTTCTAGCACGCTGAAGTTCAAACCACGTCAGTGTCCCACTTTGACCCTTACGTGGCTAAATGTGCTTGTGATGCTTCTTTTGCTTTCTCAGTGCTCCTTCGACACACTCATCTGTCTCCTCTTGTTGCCTTTTGTGTTTCTTCTTATGGCGTTTCTTTTGCTTTGCCTCATAGTCCTTTACACAGACATCTTCCCCATCAGACATTCCCAGATAAGTTTCTCCATTGCCTGTATTTTCATCACAACTAATGCTTTCTTCTTCCTGCTGCTCTTTATGTTTCCGTTTCTTTTTCCCTGCAGTTAATGGAGCATCCAGTTCCTTTCCATTCAAGTTACCCATCTTAGGTTGCTTCACTTTTGATGTCTCAAAATGCTCTGTACTCTCGGTCTCATCTCTCTTCTGCTTCTTTTTTTTCTTTTTGACTTTAGTTTTCAGTTCTTCCGAAGGCTCCAAAGCTTCGTCAGCCGTTGGGCAGAAATCAGCTACCTTTGTTTCTGTTTTATTCTGAGATCCCTTCAATTTTGCCATACGCTTGGCAAAATATTCCTGTACAGTGAGATTGCTCTTCACTGTGTTGTAACCATCTGCAGGCTCAGAAACCAAAAGGTTTCTCTTCTCTTCCTGAACCTTGGGATCAGTAATATCGTCCTGCAAAAAAAGGAGCAGAAATGAGAGTCAGAAATAATAGTTCTAAGCATAAGATCCAGGGCTTTTTTGTAAACTAATAAAAAAATACTTAAAGCTTTAAAATATAAAACTAAATATAAACTAAAAAATATTTAAATATGGTGATTTGAAATTTAATGGTAGAAGGATGGGTCTGGGGAGAAGTGAGAGGTAGCCCTTAATGGAAAAAGTAGCATAGGTTTAGGGAGAAGAAGTGGCACTATGGAAGGCAGCAAGAGAAGGCAGAAGGAGACAATTCCCTGCTGAATTTCTTCCTCTTTACTTCCTCCCGTGCAACTCATGCAGATTATGTATAATATTATCACACTCGGCGTATTACACTCACTTTGTAAAGGCACATGTCTCTGCAAGATATAAACCAACGTGAAAAATAATACAGTGCTTATGCCTGTGGCATAAAGGAAATCCCATGCCTGGAACACATCTACAGAGAAGTGCAAGAACTTCTGATACATGGAGCAATCCAGCTTTGATGCATCTTTCCATCTTATCTGATCTTTAGAAATGTTTGTTTCGTAGCTGGTTTACTGTCGTTGTGTCCTAGATGTTGTTATTTCAACAGGCTCCATTTGATCACACGTTATCAGATGGCACAAACAACATCCCAGGTTAGATCTTACAAGGCTTCTGCATAGTCAAAATAAATAGCTGCTGAACTCTAGCTGCGGGTGACTCTCTATAAAAAGAGTCTAGTATCTAGAAAATAAATACAAAACAAAAAGCAAAGTAGAGCTCTGGAGCTGGATGTTACTCACGGCATGAAAAGAATTGACTCTGAGAAAGCAACAAATGCAACAAGATGAAAATACGTAACTTGTGAAGTTACCTGTGACTTGTAAAATAAACAAGCCAAAAAGGCAGCTGAAATTCAGATTTGTTTACGTGGATATTGAAGCACTCAAAAATCACCCTTTGTGGTGCATCCTTTTGCTTGGCAAAAGTCACAAAGGACTTAGGAAATGTCCCAGATTGTAATTTTGTTGTTGTTGTTGTTTTTGAAGCCTTTTACAAACTGCAGGTAACCAAGCACATCTCCCCTCAATGCCAAAAGATAAGCAGGAAAGAATCAGGTAGGATTCTTCCTAACATCTGGCCTACAACATGCTTCTTGAATGGGAGACAACCCACAGCCATTACCATCAGACGTGGTGAGATATCTGACTGCTCTCTCCATTCATAAACGTGTCGATAGATAAAAGCATCCACTCCACCTGGGCATCTTGCATGTGAACAGACTAGAGAATGAAACCAAATCAGAGCAGCAGTATTTCACGCCCACTTTCACTGCCATAAAACAATACACAGGGTGAAGGCCAGCAGCGAACAGAGAGATATAAACCCCCTTATCTCAAGAGTTTATAGTTATTGCACGATGGTGCAGATAAGGGATCTGGCTCTCTTCGGGGCATCGTTAATCTTGGTAGCTGAAGTGGGGTTTGTTAGGGTTTTGTGAGTAAGGTTTTGCAGGTCTGAATCCTTCTGCATCCATAACCTTTACTTGCATGAGCAGGAATGCAAAAAACTGTGTCATTAGTGATGCATTACGAGAAGCCATTTCCTCATACATCTGCTTTCAAGAGAGCTATTCCAGTGGAACGAAAGTAACACTAACACTTGAGATTCCAGCGATGTTTGTGCAGGCACTTAGGAAAATTAGGTACTTTTGTTGTAGGAATACCTTGTAGTGTAACTTCAGGTAAGTTTATGAGGTTACTGAAACTATGTGACTTCTGGCAAAGAAGTCTGCAAAGAGATCACAGAATGATAGAGGTTGGAAGGGACCTCTCGAGTTCATCTGGTCCAACCCCCCCTGCTCCAGCAGGGTCACCCAGAGCAGGGGGCCCAGCATCGTGTTGGGTCTGGAATCTCTCCAGACAAGGAGACTCCACAACCTCTCTGGGAAGCCTGGGCCAGGCTCTCACACCCTCACACCAAAGGTTTTTTTCCTCCTGTTCAAATGGAACCTCCTGGGTTCCAGTTTATGCCCATTGCCCCTTGTCCTGTCACTGGGCACCACTGACAAGAGTCTGGCCCCATCCTCTTGACCCTGGGGGGCCCTTTAGCTATTGATCAGCATTTACTAGATCCTCTCTCAGTCTTCTCTTTTCCAGGCTAAACAGCCCCAGGGGTCTCAGCCTTTCCTGGGTACAGAGATGTTCCAGTCCCCTCAGCATTTTTGTAGCCTCCCCTGGACTCTTTTCATTAGTTCCTTGTCTCTCTTGACCTGGGAGGCCCAGAACTGGACACAATACTCCAGATGTGGCCTCACTAGTGCAGAGTAGAGGGGGAAGAGAACCTCCCTTGTCCTGCTGGTCACATTCTTAATGCACCCCGGGCGACCACTGACCGTCTATCTTGGCTATGAGGGCACGTTGCTGGCTTACGATGAACTTGTTGTCCACCAGCACTCCCAGGCCCTTCTCTGTGGAGCTGCTTTGGAGCAGGTCAACCCCTAATATTGATGTTGAACCTGGCAGAAAAAAACCCTCATGTATCTACACACATCTGTACATATAGGTTACATTTGAAAGGAAAGCTGCAGTAGAAGTTTGACAGGACAGAATCCACAGAATAAATGGATTGAGCTACGTTTGTAGTCGCTCTCTTTTTAACAAGATCTCTCTCCCCACCCAAGCGAGCAGCGTTGGTACAGATCAAAAATAGATGCCTTGCTAAAGCAGAGTTAAACAGGTCACTTGCTTTTCCTTCCCTTTCTACCCACAGCAGGATTTTGACACCTTGTATTGCAAAATGACAAACACTCTCCCAGGCTTTCTGCCGCAGATGCCAGCCAGAGCAGTTTCCCTCCCCACCCCAATATGTAAAATGTACTTGGGACCAGAACACCAATTACCCCCTGGCCAACCAGGAAAGGATTTTCTCATTCCCTTGGTGACTTCAAGTCCTGACAACTTAATTACTGTAATTGAAGGCAAATATTACTTGAACTCCACACATTTCTTTTATAAAATACATTAAGCATAAAAAAAAAGGCTCCTTTGGTTAAGCTGAGGAGTTCAGAAGTTATGCATGATCCCAGAAAATAAGAACCTTGCTCAGAAACTCCTTTATTGATAAGAATTTTAATAACCACGGGCCACTGAACACAGAACTAACAGGGCATGGAGACAAGCAAAGAGGTGCCAACCCCAGAAAACCTCTCAGTTTAGGAAAAGCTTGTGTGCAACCATAAATCACCTGGAAAGGCTGTTAAATGCCAGAAGTGTTCCCCCTCCTGTGATGTACCTGTCCTAGTAGCTATGGGAACGCTGCTGAACTCTAAACATGGGTTTTCTCTAACCTCTCGACAGGAGACTTGTGGTTTATGCAATCCCTGCCCTGCTTGCCCTAAACACACGTATATAAAAGTGTCAAAGAAAAATAAGATTTACATGCTTAAATTTGTATGGTGTTGCTGCAACTTCTGAAAAGCAATTTATTACACAAGACAGAAAGAAACACTCCTGCTCCAAAGAACTGATGATGACGTGAAAGGAAAAGAGCAATCGTGCTGCAACGGGTGGGAGGCCTGAAGATTGGTCTTTGGAGGATGTATGTTTTCTCCACACTATGAGTTCCAAAATTGCCAACAAAATTGGGCTGAGAAGATGAAGTGAAAAGGAGCTGGGAATGCTGGACTCTAGGGTAGGATGGTCCCAAGCAAGAGAAAAGGACTGCTTGAAACACGGTGTTAAATGTAGAATGATTAAGAGGAAACAATAGGAAAATTCAAGGAGAGGCTGGGAAGTGCACAGGAAAAGATGAAGGTCAATTATAGCCAGAAGTCCTCTGTAAATATCATCTGTTGATGTAATTAGTTAAATGTATGGAAAACAATTTGAAGCACATAAAGCACTCAAAGTACCACCCGGGTTCTTTCTGCCTTTCTTCACGTGAGACAAACAATGCTGATTTCATCATGAGGTCAGCATGTTAAACTTAAGAGTGAAATCCTGGATCCTGTGATTCCTGCAGGATCAGGATCATGTCTCTAAGGTGGTTATTTAGACACCTTGTGAAATCAAATGGGTTTGAAAACCAAGTATCTTTGGAGATTTAAGACTTTATGTTGAAGGATTAAAATCCATAAAGACAAACCTCATCCACATGTTACTCTGGGAGGAAAAGTGAGATATAACCAATCAGCAAAGGCAAAGAGTGCCAGTACATAAGCAACAGCAGCAGACTGGATTAATTTGGTGAAGTTTCCCTCTTCTGCAGGCTGCGTTTCTTTCTAAAGCTTAGAACAGAGGAATCAAAAAAACTAGTCTCAGATCTGCCACATACAGATCCATAGAATGCCCTGGGTTGGAAGGGCCCTCCAAAGGTCACCTAGTCCAACCCCCCTGCAGTGAGCAGGGACATCCTCGATTAGATCAGGTTGCTCAGAGCCTCATCAAGCCTGAACTACAATTACTTACATAATTCATAGCATCATAGAATCGTTCTGTTTGGAAGAGACCTTCACCAAATCCAACTGTTCACACAGCACTGCCAGGTCGCCATGACCCTCAGCACCACATCTCCATGGCTTTTCAATCCAACCAGGGATGGGGACTCCACCACTGCCCCGGGCAGCCTCTTCCAGGATTTACTTCACATGCCTTTCCTTCCACATTTGCAAACGAGGGGGGTACCAATTCACAAGCAACTTTGTTAGCCCAGGTTCACAAAAGTGACACAAAAAGGGAAAGTACAGAAGGAACTGAGCATGAAGACCAAATAAAGCTAAGCTATCATTTCAGTAGATTCTCACTTAAATTACAGAAAATGGGCTCGATGAAGTAAGTAGAGATTAAACCTCTAGCCCAAGTTACAAGGCAATCACCCGATTGTTCACAGCTCTAAAATGCAAAGCCCCCCTCTTCCCGTAGTCTGGCTGAACCACAGCGATGAGCTACTTTCTTGTTGAGAAACCATAACAATAAGATTAATATCAGTTCTGTTTCTGCTACTTGAGCTCCTTGCTGCAGAGGTGAGTCAGTGTGACCTCCACGCAGCACAAAAAAAAACTTGACAGGCAAGAACTGGGGGCATCCCTGTATCTCTTGAACACAGGTCTATCTGTGATGGAGAGAAGCCCAGCAGATTATTCATGAAGTCACTCCAGAGCTTTGCAGACTTTAAGGATGACAGAGCCTTGCTTTAAGGAGTTGACAACTTCAAGTTATGTATAAGCATAAACATTTGGATTGGGATCAAACAGGCAATGGAGTGAAGGAAGAATTGTAGCAGTTTAAGAAGGATTAAAATAAATACATGCATAAATAAGGCCACATACCATCAGTTCTGAAGTTGATTCTGGAATAAGAACAGGTACCCAGGAGGCTCTAACGTTTCCAACGTACCTGATTTAAGACTGGTATACTTCAGACAGTATCTTACAAAGAGCTAATGATAACAGACTTCCCAAACAGAAGGGGATGATACAAAGGGAAGAGAGGACAATTTTCCCTGGGCTTATGAGGAAGAGGACAAGCAGCAGCAGATGGAAATGACCAGTGTAAACCTTTGCTAGTAGGAGACACTATCAGTGTATGTATGAAGACTCAACAACCACTGGAGCTCTCAACCACTGAAAGCAACTATCAGGAAAGTGTTAGGTAGAGTTAATCCTTGCTTGGAATGGAAAATTGAAGATCTGGACTCTAGAAGCAACTTCCAGTCCTGTAATGCTTTAAAAATTTAAACAGGGATATAATTTGACCTCCTGGTAATAAAAGAGGGTTTAATGTAAGAGATGAAAAGCAGGAACTCTAAACCTGGAAAGAAATGGTAAAAATTCAAGTCACCTCCAATTTCCTTCTTTTGTTGTCCCAGGTGCTCTCATCACCAGGATACCTCCCATAACCACAGCAAGCTTTAATTTTACTGCTATTTATACCGAGTGCCAATATAGCACGGAATCCACTTAGGGGAAATGGAATGAAACCCCTGAAGGTCTGATACCTGGCCAGGCCGTGTGGCATGATAGCATTTTTTTAAAAGGACAAGTTCCAGTTACTATAGAGAAGTCTGTTTGACTCCCTAAAAATAAATCCTGTGCTAGAATACACTGAAAAATCAGCTGCTCTCTTGCAGTTGGATATTAACTGCTACACTCCACGTGAACTATCAGCTCTATCACTTGCTCAGCAAGGACAAGGAGAGAGGTTAGGAAGTAACTAATGAAAGGGGACAAGGAAAAACCTTTCCAAAAAATATCCAAATGTTTTCTCCATGGAATTCTGAAGATCTATTTTTGCCATACCTGCCTCCATCTGACTACAAAGGGAAGAGCGAGTCAGACTGCTCCTCTTGCAATTAAAAATCCAAGGAGTTTTATTGTAGCAAATACCTGCTTAGAATCATCTGGGGGCTACTGGCAGAATCACTGATTTGAAGCGATCTTTAGAGGTGTTCAGTCCACCCTCTGGCTTGGAGTAGGACTATTGCCAGTGCTAGACCAGGTCAACTTTTTGTAGCAGAGTCATGGAAACCTCCAAGGATGGAGGTTCTACAATCTTTCTGGATTCCTGTTGTGATGTGGCATCTTACCCCAGTGAGGAGGTTTTATTAACACACATATATATATTATTATTACCTCACACATATGTATAACAGCACCTGTTTCATTTTGCTGTATAAATCTATGGGTGCTTGGTTTTCAAGTACATTTACATTGGATCTGCTGACTCCATTTTTTAGCTTCGTTTCAAATTCCGTGGTGATGTGTTTCTATTAAAAGTGCATTCAAATTCTCCCAGGCTCTCTTGTAATTCTATTTGATATTTTTGCCAAAAGCTCATCCCTCAGCAAGTGGCCAATTTTAGCATTTTCATTTATTCTTATAATTCACACATCACTACTGCTAAACTAGAAAGCCACTGTCTCTCTCACTGAATGTAATCTCTAGGTATCCAAAGTGCCACTTGCTTGTCATAGAAATGATAACATTTTTACTGCTGTCCTGGATCCCAGCCTGTTTCCATCAACGAAACAGGAGCTGCACAATAAGCTGCAATACTCAGCCAGGTTTTGCCTTCAGCCTGAAAAAACAACAGTGTTAACAGGAAGCAACAGGGTTGCAAAAGTGCAGTGGATTAAATTTTGGCCAGAGACTTGATTAGAATGATAGTCCTGGGGATTCATTCCAGCTGTCACCATGTGATTCTGATCAGTCCTATGGTACTAACAGTTACAGTATTTAGCAGTTACAACACCTGCAGTTCTAATGTCAGCTTGGGAGCCCCGATCCCGTGTCGTACAGAGCACAGAAACTTCCTCCTACTGTTCTTACACTTTTCAGGGAAAAAAGCCCCCAACAACCAAACAAAAACCAAAACCAAAACCAAAACAAAAAAAGCCCCAAACCACAAACTAACAAACAAACAAACAAAAACCAAAACCCCATTCGTTTGAGTTATAGCAAAGGCAGTGAGTAAAATCCACGAGTAGAAGGCAGCCTGTGAAAGGCTGGGGGAGAACAAATGCAGGGAGGTAACACATAAGAGGTGCAACTCATGGAAGGCACATGGGGAAAGAGTTAAAAAAATCAGCACACGGCAGAGAAGAAAACTCCTTTCCATACCTTCAGAGACACTTAGATATCCTTGTGACATCTCATTTCGCTCCAGCTACACTGCTGAGGCCAGCAAAACCTCTTTTCCTTTGCATTTCCTTGCAAATTACATCTGTGCGTTAGAGTGAACATAAACAAAACTAAAGGAAGAGATTTCCCCTAGGATCTCTCTACTGGCACGATACAGAGATCCAAACACAGTGACTTCATCTTCCCAGAAGCATCTAAATCAATTCTAACCGTTCTGTTCTCACCTTGAATAACAGAGGAAGTACGGTCCGGCAAAACGAGCACAGGACTGGGAAGGTCACGTTTCCCAAGTTCTCTTCCCAGATGGTGGGAAATCCTGGAGAAGAAGTTATTCCTTCCAGCTCTGGCACAGGCTATCAAAGCCCAAAACATGCCTTATCAACTCTATGAAACCCGCAGCAGAGTTAAGAGTTTCCTTAAGTGTTTGTGAAGTACTTTGAGATCCTTCGAAGAGGCATCACAGATGTTCAAGGCACTGTTCAAGTACTGAAATAACCCCACTCACCTGACAGAGCTACGTGGCTACGACACTTAACAGTGAACAGACACATCACCATTTTTGTCTGTTCTGTGATATATTTGTATATAATCAAATCAAGAGATGTTCAAATACTGGATTTTAAAGGTGTGGGCAGAACTGTAATAAAATCACTGCAGAGTGGTTTTTTTGTCCTGTACTTGTACTCTAAATGTCAATGCCTTCTGATGTCCAGAACACTCATCCCAGTATCACAGAATGGTAGGAGTTGGAAGGGACCTCTAGAGATGATCTGGGGCCACCCCCCTGCTCCATCCAGCAGGGTCACCCAGAGCAGGGGGCCCAGCAGCGCAGGGTCCAGGCACCTTTGGAATCTCTCCAGACAAGGAGACTCCACAACCTCTCTGGGCAGCCTGGCACAGAATCTGACACCCTCACACCAAAGATTTTTTTTCTTCCTGTTCAGATGGAACCTCCTGGGTTCCAGTATATGCCCATTGCCCCTTGTCCTGTTGCTGGGCACCACTGAAAAGAGACTGTCCCCATTCTACAGGAGAAGTAACAAGCAGGCTTGGACAGCCAAACTGTGAATACAAGCAAAGGTTTTCAGAAGGGCTCTAAAGATTTATGATGCCGAGATAAGCCACTGAGAGAAGGGATGAGATAAAAATCTATGGGAGTACCCAGAGGAGAGAAAGGAGTTCTGGTAGGAATTCTGTGAACAAGCAAAATCAGCATCAGAGCTTGGCTTCTGGCAGAGGAAACTACGTGTACTTTGAAATCTGAAAATAACACCTGCCTCTGTAAAACTGCACTTCTATCTCTTTTCTAATAATAAATGTAGAAAAGCCTATCTGTGTATAAATAAAGTGCTTCTAGGAGGATCTGCAGCAGAGCATTTAACTGGTCAAAGCTTTGCTCCTTTCCCCTTGCCCTTAGAAAATGCTTCTCCAAAGGAAAATACACACTCGAAACTCTTCCGCTTCTTGGCTTGGAGAGGGTAATCCGCTAAAGAGCTGACCCACGTATCCAAATCAAGTCAGACCTCTGTGCAAGCTCACAGATATTTCCTGTTTTTCAGCACAAGCTGTGGATGAGGAGCTGCTGAGAAATACCTCGTGTCACTTGTTGCTCCCTTATTTGTTCAGTGCGTCTTCATCATGACTCGGTTCCTTTGCTCGAAGCAGGTGTGAAGAAGTATTCACAGCACAGGAAAATGAATCAGAATGTTCCAATTTTTAGCAGAATAAACCATAGATACCAGTGGAGTCTGCCTGCCTGAAGAGTAAAGACTAAAAGAGAGATTCAGAAACCCCAGATAAATGGCAAGGGTGAGAACTGAAATCTGAACTGCAACTCCATGGATGTGTATGCACTTTTCTTCTCTTCCATTTATAAGGGTCTGAAAAAAAGTGTTTGTCTGGGGAAGAAGTTTTATTTTTCAAGAAACAGCACTGGTGCAGTGCTACCTACAGATCATAGCATCACAGAATGGTAGGGGTTGGATGGGACCTCTGGAGATCATCGAGTCCAACCCCCCCTGCCAGAGCAGGGTCACCCAGGGCAGCCCACACAGGAACAGATCCAGGTGGGTTTTGAAAGACTCCAGGGAAGGAATGGATCTTATTCTTGTTTTCAAGAATTCACACAGTCCAGCCCTGCAACTACAACCAAGCCACGTACAATCTCCTCGCAGCCTTCTCCCAGAATGTTCTGCATTTTTCTTTCACTGCTGCCTTTAGTTTTGGTGCTTCCTCGCACAACTATTCTGACAAGTCAACTCCTCAGGTCAATTCAAATCAGCACCAATCCTCTCCCCCCACAAAACCAGCCTAACTTTTTGATGCTGGGCATCATAATGCTCCTCCGTTTTCAAACATAGACCTGTTAGACCAAATTGCCCGTGTCCTACCTCACCCTTTCCCTATCTGATATGTGTAACATCCTGCCCTTGTTCTGTCCATCATTTTATTGTAAGCTCTCTGGGGAAGCAATTAGCCCACATGTGAGCTCTCTATAACATAATTAACAAATAATAACCACTGAGAAATGTAGGCCAAAAAAGCAGAGTTATCAGAGCAACATTTCTGCAGAGACTTGTATTGTTCTGTGCTCACTTGCAGTGTTAGCTTCCAAGTTCCTGAAGGCACATATTATACTCCAAGCAGCATAAAAGCAAAGGTGAGCCCTGTGCTTTAAAGAAGACATAAGGTGTTCTGACTTTATTTGGTTTTACAGGCTTTGCTATTTTCCCCCAGTCATTAACATCACCAGTAGTTGAGTATTTACACAGAACACTACAGTTAATAAATCGTGGAATCCAAGGTGAGAGGCTTCTGTAATTTGGTTCTAAATTGTCTTTGGCAATGAAAGTATCAAAGGAAGGAAAGATGGAATGACTGTAGCCATGAGCAAGATGCAACACAAACTTTGTAAGTGACATCATTTAGTATGGAAAAACTGCTTGAGGAAGCAAGGACAGAACCTCTGTTCTTGGGTATTCACCCCACATTCCCCAACAGACGGTAGGGAATGGCAGCAACTCTTGCTGTCTTAACAGGGAAAGATGAAAAACTCCCTCTTAGTTCAGCAGGAAGCAAAATATTTCCCATTCCTGACTCATCCCACTATAGGACTGGGATTGCAGCCTCTTGACCACTTGCTAGGAAGTGTAACGAGTCCTGGGTGTCCCTTCAACTCTGCCTCTGTCTCTCTGATACTGAAAAATAAGTCTGGCTCTGAAGTTGACAAAATAATTAGACAAAGATTGGATTAGACAAAGAATGAATTAAAACTAGAGAGGTCGATTCAAGTTAGACATTAGGAAGAATTTCTTCACCATGAGGGTGGTGAGACACTGGAACAGGTTGCCCAGGGAGGTGGTGGAAGCCCCATCCTTGGAGATTTTTAAGACCAGGCTGGATGGGGCTCTGAGCAACCTGCTCTAGTGGGAGGTGTCCCTGCCATTGGCAGTGGGGTTGGAACCAGATGAGCTTTAAGGTTCCTTCCAACCCTGACAATTCTATGGTTCTATAAAGGTTTCTAATAAGCTGGAAGCAGACTTTTGCTAGTACTAGAGAGCACTGTGTGCAGCTCTGGGGTCCTCAGCACAGGAGAGACAGGGACCTGTTGGACTGGAACCAGGGGAGCCCACAGCAATGTCTCTTAAATCTGTCCATGGATGGAAACTCCACCACTGTCCTGGATAACCTGTTCCAGGGCTTCACAACTCTTTCAGGGAAGACATTTTTCCTCATATCTATCTAAACTGATCCTGACAAAACTTGAAGCTGCTTTCTCTTGTCCTATCACATGTTCCTTGGAAGAAGAGCCTGACCCTACCTGGCTCCAACCTCCTGTCAGGAGCTGTCAGAGCCAGAAGGTCTCCCCTCAGCCTCCTTCGCTCCAGGTTCAACAACCCCAGGTCCCTCAGCTGCTTCTCACCAGGCTTGTGCTCTAGACCCTTCCCCAGCTCCACTGCCCTTCTCTGGACACACTCCAGTCCCTCAGTGTCCTTCTTGAAGTGACAGGCCAAAAACTGACCCCAGGATTTGAGGTGTGGCCTCCCCAGTGCTGATTCCAGGGGGATGATCCCTGCCCTGGTCCTGCTGGCCACATCAGTGCTGATCCAAGGACGATACACTTGGGATGTACAAAGCAGGAATAATGTTAGGGAAAGAAGAGGGAGAAAGAGATTACATGTCCACATTTCTCATCCTTGTGTATGTTACCAATGGTGACTGTACTCTGAAATACTGATTTTAGATCCAGTGATAGCTGATCCTGTCTTGAAACACCAAATCATGGTGGTCCCTACTGAGAACATGACAGGGAACAGAACCTTTCAGGCACAAAGTAGGTGGCAAACTAGTCATCAAAGTTGGCACTACTTTATGGGCAATCCCTGGAGACTGCAAGTGCCAGCACGATCTATGCAGCCTGGTAACCTGAGCAAGACAGAGCAGATAGGCTGTGACCTGTAACAAAGACACTGGTTTTCTATGGTCAGTTTGTGAAATTGGCCATCTTTAGCAGAACTTTGGCTCTAACAACCTGAAGACAATTCTTCTAAGTGAGCAAGCCATCAGAGGAGAGAATAGCTTTGATCGGCGTGTACAGTATTTACACTACCAAGACCTGCTTCAAATGCAAGGAGAATCTTAACAATCTGAATGAAGATGACAGGTCTTGTGCTTCACAACTGATAGACAACCATATCACGTTGAGACACTTTGTATCCTCGCAGTCAGGATTTTTTCCCAGCTTTTCTGCTCATAGGCAATCCAGCTGTGATCTTCCAAGCATTAAAGGTGAAAACAATTTATTTGTGTTTCACTTCCATAGAACAGTTTGAGTTGGAAGGGACCTCTAGAGATCATCTTGTCCAGCCCCCTCCACCCCCCCCAAAGCAGGTTGTCCTAGAGCACACTACAGAGGATCTCATCCAGGCAGCTTTGGACTCTCTCCAGAGCAGGAGACTCCACAACCTCTCTGGGCAGCCTGGGCCAGGCTCTGACACCCTCACAGTAATGAATTTTTTACTCATATTTAGCTGGAACCTCCTGGGTTCCAGTTTGTGCCTGTTGCCCCTTGTCCTGTCACTGGGCACCACGGAATTAAAGGATCACAGAATTATTGAGACTGGAAAAGACCTCTGAGATCATCAAGTCCAGACTAAAAGCTGGACGGAAAAGAGTCCAGCTCCATCCTCCTTGCAACCCACCCTTTAGATATTTATAGACACTGACAAGGTCTCCTCTCAGTCTTCTCCAGGCTAAATACTCCCAGTTCTTTCAACCTTTCCTTATAGGAGAGATGCTCCTGTTCCCCAGTCATCTTTGTAGCCTCTGCTGGACTCTCTCCAGTACTGCCTTGTCCCTCTTGAACTGGGGAGCCCATAACTGGATGCAATACTCCAGGTGAGGCTGCAGAATAGAAGGAGAGTAGAACCTCCCTTGACCTGCTGGTCACACACATTTCTTAATGCACCCCAGGAGACCATTTGACTTCTTGGCCACAAGGGCCCATTGCTGGCTTGGGTTTTCATTATTTTCCTCAGACTTGCATTTCCTTTGGTTGGCTTTCCATGGCTGACCTTTGTATTTATGCTCTGCTTTTCCTGCCTTCCTTCAACTTCTGCACCTTGCAAACCATAGTCTTCATTTGAAACCCTTCTTTGCAGTTTCCCTTCCTCCTTACTTTTTTTTTCCTTTTTGGGGAGGGTAGGAGAGGGATGGTTGCTTCTATAATCTTGACCTGGGCAAGTTTTAAAGACACACATGTCTTTCGTTACATAAAGTAATCTGGGGATCTTATGAATGTCTATAAATATCTGAGGGGTGAGTGTCAAATGGAAGGGGCCAATCTCTTTTCTGTAGTGCCCAGCAATAGGACAAGGAACAATGGGTATAAACTTGAGC
>JANHGN010022657.1:0-20700 GCA_024605025.1 Megaceryle maxima | reverse complement strand
TCTTTTCTGTAGTGCCCAGCAATAGGACAAGGAACAATGGGTATAAACTTGAGCATAGAAGGTTCCACCTCAACATGGGGAAAATCTTCTTCCCTGTGAGAGTGACAGAGCCTGGCCCAGGCTGCCCAGCGAGGCTGTGGAGTCTCCTTCTCTGGAGACTTTCAAGCCCCACCTGGATCTGTTCCTGTGTGGCCTGCCCTGCGTGACCCTGCTCTGTCAGGGGGGGTTGGACTTGATGATCTCCGGAGGTCCCTTCCAACCCCTAACATTCTATGATTCTATGAAGTATTAGCTTTCTGGTACTGCAAAAAGATTTAGAGGTAATGTAAAAAAAACGACAATGAGAAAATCCCCATGCCTGTAATGCCAAATAAATTTCCTAGGATTTAATTGTTAAACACTTTATGTAATGTCCTACGGGAAGCGAAGTGCTTTATGGTTGCCCAGTGAAGCACACAAAACACATAACCTGTGCCTCAAGGGACTTGCAGGTTAAAGCTATGAGCAGGTACAAAACCATTCATATAATTGCCAGGTAGGCAAACCCGCTGGCAGAGAACGAGTTCCAAGCTGGAATGTCTCCTGGCACAGGAGCTTTGCAAAAGGACTAGGAATGGGATGCTCATCAGAGCTTAACAGCAAACTGCTCCAGGAATAAGCAATAAAATGAAGACTCAAGAGGAAATGTCAGATTAAAGGAAAGGCCAATTTGTTCCCAATGTCCTGCTTGCTTCTAATACTCTTCTGTCTACAACTAAGTGAAGACAAACAGCAGAAACCACACCTGCTGTCTCCAGTTCTTCAACTGTGTTGTGGGAAGTTGTTCTGTTGAGAGGGAAGTGGTGCTGGTTTGGGCCTCAAATCCTCAGTGGAAGGCTTGAAGTAGTTCACCTAGGTGTCACAAAATCCCAGCATGGTGAGGGTTTGAAGGGACCTGTGAAGATCATTTGGTCCAACCCCCCTGACCCAGCAGGGTCACCCAGAGCAGGGGGCCCAGCAGCGCAGTGTCCAGGCGGGTTTGGAATCTCTCCAGACAAGGAGACTCCACAACCTCTCTGGGCAGCCCAGGCCAGGCTCTGACACCCTCACACCAAAGCTTTTCGTAAAGTCTTTAAGGTTGCAAATGACCTTCAAGATCATCAAGTCCAACTGTCTATTAAACATGATCACAACCACTAAACCACATCCTGAAGTGACACCTCTATAGGCTTTTTGAACCCCTCCAGGGATGGTGACTCCGTCCTGGGCAGCCTGCTCCAAGGCCTCACCACTCTCAGTAAAAATATTTTTCCTAATATCCAACCTAAACCTCCCCTGGTGCAACTTAAGCCCATTTCCTCTTGTCCTTTTCCTCTCGTCCTTTCATCATGTCCTAAGTGCACTGAGGGAGAGAGAAACTGGATTCCAGACAGTACAGAAATTCTTGCTTTATGTTAAGCACTGAAAGGGTCCAGAGAAAAGAGGAAAGAAGACCCTTGCCCAACAGACCTGAGAGGCCTTGCATTTAGCAAGAGCGCAGAAGCTTGAAGAAGTTTTTTTTACCCAGTTAGACTCTTAACAATCCACCCTTAAAAGCTGCTTTCTATGTTTGCTTTGCCTCCTTTCAGTCAATCACCCTGCTCTCCTTTCAGGAGGTGAGCCCTCTGCTAATTCCTTCTTCTACCTGCAAAAACCGGGTGGTTCCTCCATCTTGAATGGAGCTCCACCAACATCTCAGCCAGCCTCAAATCTCAGCAGTGACTCAGCAATGCCTTCTCAGTTTTATGTCTTCCTTTCATTACCCTGCACATGATGCTATAGGAAAAGCAGAGGGGTGGAGCCACGGAGATTTTGAAGAAGTCATTCCAAGCGCAGAAGGTCACGGCTACTCCAAGAGCAGAGCTACATCTGTCATTTTAAAGAAGTACAGTTTGTCGTAACTTGAAGCAAAGCGACTTGGCTTCCTGTGGCTTTGCATCTTGTGGTTAGATGACCCCAGCTGTAATGCTGTGCAAGTTCTGACAGAAGCTGTTCCTGTGGTTACAGCATTTGTAACGGCTTTCTTCTGTGTGGATTCTCTGGTGTCTAATAATACAGTTGGGCCCAGAAGGGAAAACAATTTGTCTTTCTTTCTTATGTGATTGTTTAGTTTTACAAAGAGCAGAAACTTAATATTTGTAAGGTTGCTGTCTGCCTATGTAATGTGATTGAAATCAGTGAGAGGACAGAATAGATAAACGGAATAAGCTGGTGGCCAGAGACACCAGAGACCCTGGTGTTCCCCAAGGTTCAGAACTGAGGCTCATTCTCTTTAATATCTGTATCAGTGACATGGATAAGGGGATCAAGAGCATGCTCAGTAAGTTTGCAGATGACACCATGTTAGGAGGGGCTGCTGATCTGCTGGAGGATAGGGAAGCTCTACAGAGGAACCTGGCCAGGCTGAATTGATGGGCTGAGGCGGGATGAGGTTCACTAAGGCCAAGGGCTGGGTCCTGCACTAGGTCACAACAACGCCCTGCAATGCTCCAGGATGGTGAAGTGGGGCTGGAAAGTGCCTGTCAGAAAAGGACCTGGGAGTGTTGGTCAGCAGCCAGCTGAAAATGAGCCAGTGTGTGCCCAGGTGGCCAAGAAGGCCACCAACATCCTGGCTTCGATCACCACTGGAGTGGCCAGCCGGACCAGGACAGGACAGGGATTGTCAAGAAAGCTGGGGAAGGGTCTAGAGCACAAGTGTGGTGAGAAGCAGCTGAGGGAACTGGGGTTGTTGAGCCTGAAGGAGGCTCAGGGGAAACCTTCTGGCTCTCCACAATTCCATGACAGGAGGTTACATCCAGGTGGGGTCGGTCTCTTCTCCTATGGAATAAGTGATAGGACAAGACAAAACAGTCTCAAGTTGCTCCAGGTGAGGTTTATGTTGAGTATTAGGAAAAATGTCTTCCCTAAAAGGGTTGTGAAGCCCTGGCCCAGGCTGCCCAGGGCAGTGGTGGAGTCCCCATGATCCCTGGAGGGGTTTCAAAGCTGTGTAGATGTGGTGCTGAGGGACATGGGGTAGTGGTGACCTGGCAGTGCTGGGTTAACAGTTGGACTTGATAAGCCTAAAGGTTTTTTCCAAACAAAATGATTCTATGATTCTATGATTTTATCTATGCTTAATTGACCTGGAAACCAGGCTAAAAATGAGGTAGCACTTTAAGTAGTTGAAATGATAGCAAAATAAAAATTCAGTATTGATAAATATAAAGTAATGCAATTGAAAGAAAGAGAATCTAACATGAAATAGTATAAAAATTAGGATGCTAGGACCTATTTCAGAAGAAATCCAGCCTGCTTCTGCTAGTTCTGTGTATCTAAAATGTGCTCTACATCAGTAGTTGGACAACTTGAAAAGCAGATACAGGTTAAAAAGAAAATCCATGTAATGCTTAAAAAGAAGTCCAAAGTCCCCACCACTTAAGTGTGCCAGCACCACTGACCAGTAATGCACATTCATACCACTCTTAAACTGGTTTCTCAGACCTATCTCCTTCACAGAATCACAGAATGGTAGGGGTTGGAAAGGACCTCCAAGGATTATGGAGTCCAACCCCCCCCGACAGAGCTGGAGCACCCAGGGCAGGCCACACAGGAACAGATCCAGGTGGGGCTTGAAAGTCTCCAGAGAAGGAGACTCCACAACCTCTCTGGGCAGCCTGGGCCAGGCTCTGTCACCCTTAGAGTAAAGAAGTTCTTCCTCATGTTGAGGTGGAACTTCCTGTACTTGAGCTTGAATCCATTGTTCCTTGTCCTATCACAGGGCATGAGTGCAAAGAGGTTGTCCCTGCCTTCCTGATGCCCAGCCCTCATGTATTTATATACATTAATTAGATCCCCTCTCAGTTTTCTCTCCAGACTAAATAGCCCCAGGTCTCTCAGCTTTTCCTTGTAAGGCTGGTGTTCCAGTCCCTTCATCATCCTCATAGCCTCCATAGATTTCTGTCCCTCTTAAACTGGAAAGCCCAGAACTGGATGCAATACTCCAGGTGAGATCTCACCAGTACAGAGTAGAGGGGGAGCAGAACCTCCTTTGATCTGCTGGACACACTCTTCTTAATGCCCCCCAGGAGACCATTGGCCTTCCTGGCCATAAGAGCACATTGTTGTCCCATGGATAACTTGTTGTCTATCAGGAGTCCAAGGTCCTTCTCCATGGAGCTACTCTCTAGCAGATTGCCTCCTAACATGTACCGGTGCATTTTGTTGTTACTTCCCAGGTGCAGTGGGGGAAAGATGTAGATGGCAACCATTAACATGACTATTTTTGCAGCAATCAATACCTCTCAACAAAAAAAACAACCAAACCAGAAGCCATGTTAAGTCATAGTGGGTAAGAAGTCAACACATCACTGAAAGAGGAGGAACTGTTCCATTATTATTCTGGACATGAGCATTGCAAATGCAGGTGCTAACATCCATGTTCCAACCTGCTATCAGCCACGGCACGTTGAAGGGATTAAAAGCTAAGGTCGCACCACCATTCCTCTTAAAATCCCGTGCCTTGCCAGGGTCTTCCAACTTCTCAGCTAAAATATCCACACTGTTGCAACAGTCGACCAACTTTATTTGCTCCTAATGAATGAGGTGATTCACTTCCCTTCAAGGAGCTCTGCCGTAATATGTTGATTAAAGCACAAATTGCCCCCAAAATTTAAAGCGGAGGGAAAAAGAAAACAAAGTGAGGTGTAAAAGAAGATGGGAGTCAAGGGGAAAATCAAAGCAGAGAATTCACCAGGAGGTAGAGATTTTATCAAAGTGATTGGTTCATTAGGCAGACGATTTGACTGTGCGTTAACACGGTACCGCTGTGTTTTTTGTTAGTGAGTTCTTCAGGGCAGACACTTTTGTCTTTATACTTGTGAAATACCAATTAGTACCTTGGGCAGACTACACACAAATCAACATTAAACCAAAGCAGTGAAATAGAACCATTTGTATATCCTGTTAGACCTGGAGTCACTAGGACAGATTCACCTCTCTGGAGAGAGACCATATTCTCTTTTCTTTAATGGGTTGGCCCGTGTGTGCAGCACGTCTCCAGTAGTTAAAAACCACAAAATTTGATTTATCTGTGCACTTCGGTTCAGAAGGAGTTCACCATGGGATGCCCCTCTGGGAATTCTTGTTGCAATTCTCATGCATGTGTATTCAAGATCGCTTTAAATTAGTAAAACCCCAGGAGCAGAGCTGTCTTCAAACTGCAAAGCCCACCCAGGACCATTGGCCAAACCAGCACTGTGCCATCACTGCTTTCCCAACGTGGAACTGAGGGTACCTGTTACACATCCTCTGAAGGGAGATGGGACATCTGGGAGTTAAAAGGCTGCTGGAATGGTACTGAAAGACTATACGGGGTGGAAGGAGCCAGATGTGGCTCGGTCTTGTCATAGAATCACATAATGATAAGGGTTGGAAGGGGCCTCTAGAGATCATCTGTTTCAACCCCCCTGCTCCCACAGGGTCACCCAGAGCAGGGAGCCCAGCAGTGCAGGGTCCAGGCAGGTTTGGAATCTCTCCAGACAAGGAGAATCCACAACCTCTCTGGGCAGCCTGGGACAGGCTCTGACACCCTCACAGTAAAGAATTTTTTCCTCCTGTTCAGGTGGAAATCCTTCCTGGGTTCCTGTTTGTGCCTGTTGCCCCTTGTCCTGTCACTGGGCACTACTGACAAGAATCTGTCCCCATCCTCTTCCCCCCTAAAGGGGCCCTTTAGCTCTTGCTCAGCATTGCTCAGCTCCCCTCTCAAGCTGCTCTTCTCCAGCTGAACAGCCCCAGGGCTCTCAGCCTTTCCTGGGCACAGAGATGTTTCAGTCCCCTCAGCATCCTTGTAGCCTGTACTGGACTTTCTCCAGTATCTCCTTGTCTCTCTTGAACTGGGAAGCCCAGAACTGGACAAAATACTCCAGATGCGGCCTTACTAGGGCACACTACTATACCTTACTAGTAGAGGCAGAGGAGAACCTCCTTTGACCTGCTGGCCACACTCTTAATGCACCCCAGGAGACCATTTGCCTTCTTGGCCATGAGGGCCCGTTGCTGGTTCATGGTGAACTTGCTGACCACCATCACTCCCAGGTCCTTCTCTAAAGAGCTGCTTTCCAGCAGGTCAACCACTCACCTGTCCTGGTTCACCTGTACTGTAGAACATCTTCCCCCACAGACTCTCTAAACTGGAAAAGGCCATTTTATATTGTTTAATTCTCTAAAATATGGTCAGAGGAAAAGCCAGACAGCAAAAAACTATTGGGTTAGGGTCGCAGTAATGGTTATGGTGCTACACTACAGAGTTTGAGCCATTCTCTGATTCACACTAAGAGCTGGTCAGGTTGCACTTGCCCTAAGTAGAGAATGGTAATTTAGAGTGAAAAAAAAAAAATAATTCAGACTTTGGAAAAAAACCTGAAAATATGCCAGTCACATCTCTGTCTGCCATGCCAGAACCCATTAAAACTCTTAACCAAGGCTACAAGCAGGAATGTGTGATTTTGGGTTTACAATTCCTAGGGTTAATGTCAAAGGTTGGAAGAGAATAACGATCTTCTCTCCATGTTCTGCTCCCTATGGTGAAGAAATAATGCTCTTCAATAGTAAAAATAAATAGTAAATATTAGTGACAGAGATACATTTTCTGAGTTGGAAAAGCCTTCCCATGTTTAGTCAAGCACACAACAGACTGTGCAGACTCTGTGGAGTTCAGGTAAGAGAGGCACCCATTTAGTGGTTGGTTTATTTAAACACGTCTAAGAAGGATGCAAAGAGAGCTGATCCCTCCTACAGAAACAGTGATGGATGTGAGAAGCCCTTAAGGTCCTTTCCTAACTTCCCTCTTATGGGAAAGAAACCTAATGCAGAGAAACACAGAAGTGAGGAATTAATAACTGCAACCTCTGACTGAAAAATGGATCCAGATCACCTCGTATGTTGTCTTGAGAAGCTCTGGTGGACAGCAGCTTGGTGACAGGAAAAGGTGAGATTTAGAGATCTCATGAAAGAGTTAAAACATTCAAACAGGTAATATCTGAATTTTGAAAGAATTTGGCCACCAGAGCTACTTCCCTGCAACAGTTCCAAGAAGCTGCTGCCAATGCTAACATCAGAAGGCAGATACTGACAGGTTTTTTTTGCCCCGTCAGATGCCAGTACTGACACTCATTTAGACAAGCCAGTACAAACACGCATAAAAGGACATTTTCTATAGCAACGGCTTCTCAAGTAACTAAGGAATTTACCGACAGTCATGAAATCTCTGGCAGGAGGGTGGAAGGCGGTGGGGTTAGCTTCCCAAATGTCCTGGGGCACGGAAAAGCTGATTGCGACTCACGTAACAACGGTTCCTACCACGCCACTGAAGCCTGGGTAGTTTTGAGAGATGAGTGACAGCCTCCCCAAGCTGTGCAATACCCAACAGGAATTACTTAAACTTGGTAACGTGTCCTTTCGGATGGCAGCCAAGTGATGTGGAGGATGGGTGATAAATTACAGTTGGAGGTCAAGCTCTTTGTGAGAGGACTGAACCAACAGCTACTGGAATTTTTCTTTAGGTTCGAAAGCAAATGGCAAGTTTCCTTACACAAGAGTTACAGACCAGCTAATAAAACTCAAAGCAATATCCCTGCTATGGGAAAGCCTCAAAATGCTTTATCAGTGTCAGACCTAAACAGGACCAACCCATGATGAAAAAGGGAACCTTGCAAAGAAATACACGTAACAAAGGTACAGGTAATGAAGGGTGAGTAGAATCACCACCCCCAATTCCTGGCTCTGCATTTTACACCCCAGTTCATAGCACATCATCTAACCAGTCACAGCATTAACTCTGTGCTAGTGCAGAAGGTAAAACTGGTTCAGAGAGGGGAAGCTGATCTAAGTTTTCAAAGTGTAGGGGAAGGGTGAGCTGTGCACAAGGTGCGGTGCGTTCCCTCACAGACTGGGATCTTCACATCCAGTGCCCAGACCAGTTTCCAGTTTCCCTGCCTTGAAGAAAAGGGGATGTGGGTGTAAGATTGGAGCTGAACTCCCAGCTCGAGCTGCTCTGTTTCCCAGAAGACCAACATCAGTATCCCTATATTTGGATTCTGAATCTGAAACTGTCAAGATTTATGCCTTTAGTCCGTCACTAGTTTGAAGGCGGAAGAAAAACCTTAGACTCAAGAAATTTCATCTGGTCTCGGATTTGCAGCACTTTAGGAAAAGTTTTTGCAATTTCTACCAGCAGTTGTGCTTGTGTCCTCGAAGCAGAGCTCGAAATAATATGAATCCCGGAGAGCTGACAGCCGTGTAAGAAAGACAACATGAAAGGTTCCAAGGTGATTTTTTAAATAGCAGAAGAGAAGGTCTGGACAGGTAGTTGACAGTCTGCTAGAGATGACAGATTAGCCAACTCTACAGGGTACAATTTGCATCTGATTCACGGGGACTGGAAGAGAACTAGAAAGTTGAGATTATAATGAGATTAATCATACGACTCTAGGGATCCCATTCATTCATCCCACGGCTGAAGGGTCCTAGAGCAGCTTTGTACTATCTGAGCTGTGTTTAGGAAGTTATCTGGGGTTTGCTGGGACAGGAACGTATCTGATTGGAAGGAGGAAAGAGATAAAAGTTTGCTGGTTTTCCAATCAAAGCCAGCCCGTATCGAAGTTATGTGACCACGAGCTGAGATTAAGGACTGTAGTAAACCTCAAATTCCAGACTAGAGCTGAAAAGCTTTGAGATTTCACGCCAATAATTCATAGAGCTCTCACATTTACCAGGGGTGACTGTTAAAAAAAAAAATCAAAATCAAAATCAAATCAATCAATCTGGAGGAACCCTTCTGCATCCTGAAACAAAGGGCAAGGATGAGATCATACCTGTTTCTTCAGCCTTGGTGAGGTTAACATATGAAGCAGGTGAGGAGACCTGCGTTGGCAAGGCAGGCCAATGTCAGAGTGATAAATAAATGATCAAAGAATAAGGCTGCACCTTTCAGCTGAGGTGGCAGCATGTTATGCTGCTGTCCAACCTGGGCAGACTGAAGTAGTCCCAGGATTCTTGGGTAACTGAAGATCTGGTGGTTGACCTCTGAGCACAGCCACTCTGTAAAGTGCTATGTTGCCAGGTGGGCAGGGAATTAGAAGAGAAATATCATGCACTTCCAGAATCTCTTTCCCACTGTGATCTTCTGTGTTGAACTTGGCATTATCACGGAGTTCTTGGGCTGCTCTACCAATAGGGACACCAAGGCCCAGAAAGCAGTGAAGCAGTTTGCCCCAATCAATATTTGATGTGTGTCTCCTGATTTATTCCTGGATTTTTCTCTTCCTGGGCTTTGGTCAAACTGAGATATATTTCTACATATGTCCAGAAGAAGAGCTGCAAGCTGGAGCTTTTTGTGCCTATATTGTGGTGAAAATTAGGAATGAAATCTAACTATTAAATGAATGTCACAGAAATGAGCTGGTCTAACCAATCCATAACCATGTTTATATTTTCCCAAGAATTGGTTACTAATGCAGAGTCCCAGCACAGACCTTGGCTAAGATCCTAAGGTCCAGTAACACTGAGGCTCAGACAGTCCTGGTGGAAGGTTCTCTTTGCTCCAGTTCACATTCCCTTTGACTTAGACCCTTCATTTCTAGGTCACTTAAAGACAATACATAAAAGAAAACTTCTGATGTTTGTCTATAAAGGACAATCACTGGCCAAAAAAACCCTTCTTTGAGGACAATTTTTGTCTGACCTTTGTTCCAAATCTGATAGCACAACTCTGACTTTTATTATAAAACTCTCTTAGAAAAAAACAAACAAAACAAAACAACAAACAGCTAATTCTTTTTCTTTTTTTGGTTTTATACTTAATTCACCTTCTGCTAGAAGTCTAAACAAACAATTAGGAGTCATACTGAATTTATGCCCTTTGGGGAAAAAAACCAAACAACCCCAAACCCACAAAACACTATGATGTGTACTGAGGTGTCTATTGACCCAGCAGTTATCAAAAATGTGTTGTTGGGTTTGGTTTTGGTTTTTTTTTTTTTGGCATAAAACCAGCTTTCTAAACAGCCAGTGACCCACTTTCACCTAGCTGGCCTCTGAAGTTGAGAGAAGATTCTTACCCTCTAGACGTTAGAGGCTCTGTTTGAAGTCACTGCTGTCAGGAGATGGTCAGTTTACGTCTCCTGTCCTAGGACAGGAAAAGGATGCACTCTCAGCTCCATGTGTTGCAGCAAGATAAGCACAAAGATTTCTGTCCTATGCCCTTATCAGCTTTTCCTGCAACTCTCCAGAACAGACACCACCAAGACTGGCAGTAAAGTTTAAACTTGCTTAAGCAAAAGGAAAAAAAAAAAAAAAAGACTCAAGTATTTCTCATAACTGTAATCCAAAAGGGTGATGAAAAAAAAAAAAATCATGTTATGATTTTTGAGAGCATTTGAAAACTATTTAAAATCTTCTGTATTCCCAGTATGAGCTGGTCTCCTCCTTCGACACACCCACAATGACTTATTACACTTTAAACCAACTCTCACCAGTTAAATTGCAGCCTTTACTACATGAAAGGCAGAAATATTCCCTTTGCAAATAAAACCAATTAGCTGGGAAAAGGACGTTCCTTGCATATGGAAATGATGTTGATACACGAAAATTTTTCTTCCGTGCTTTCCTTTGCTTTTCCTTCTCTCTCTGCTGCTCTCTTCTCTTCTTTATGTTACTTCTGTCCTTCCACCTCAGTCTCTTTGTGTGCAGAGGACAGGCTAAACAGAGCTTCCAAGGACCTTGGTTTATCTCCTATCTCTCCATCGCCTGCCCACATATGATTTAATTTATGAGTGCTTCAGTCTCCACCCTGTATAAAACTTGTGTTACCTCTTGGTAAAACATTGACCTCCACACATGAGATGGACTCAAAGTCACAGCAGCATGTTGGTCCTACAAAGGGATTTTATGAAGTTAAAGGTTTCCTTCTAATCTTGTGGAAGATGTGGTTGTGCTTCCCAAATTCTCCACAAATACTGCTCTGGTAGGTGAGCAGCTCTGTCAGGATCATACATTCAAGCCCATATATGTATGTTGTGGTTTTGACATCTCCTGACACAATCAGTTTCACCTTCCAGGGATTGTGCAAACTGCTTGTGCAGTGCAGGTCCAGGAATTAGACCCCACCACCCCTGGTTTTACACCAGTTGCTCAAGTGATAGCAGGTGGCATTGACATTCATCACCCCAACGAGACAGACATGCATTGCAAGTGGTCCTGAACACATCAACATCACTTCAGGAGGCATCCTCAACTAGGACTTGAGCACATAGGTGACAAATAAACCTTCTAGATGGAAACCAAGTTCCCAGTCTCTTTGCAAAGCCCCACTTTGACCTACCAACATATCTAAATACAAATAATGTTTAGTATATGCCCAGATAACATTGACATTGGTGTATTTCAGAAACATCACCAATTGCACTTCTGCTTCTCCTCAGCCCTCAATATACATCATTAGTAAAATACTGATCAAAAATGATCTGAGGGCTGGAACCCCTCAGCTATGAAGAAAGGCTGAGAAAGTTGGGGTTGTTCAGCCTGGAGAAGAGAAGGCTCCAGGAAGACCTTATTGAAGGCCTTTTAGTACTTCCAGGGGGACTATCTGAAAGATGGGGACAGTCTTTTTAGCAGGGCCTGTTGGGACAGGACAAGGGGTGATGGTTTGAAAGTAAAAGAGGGAGATTTAGACTGGAGAGAAGGAAGAAATTGTTTATAATGAGAGTGGTGAAACACTTCCCCAGGTTGCTCAGAGGGGTGGTTGATGCTCCATCCCCAGAAACCTTCCAGGTCAGGTTGGACAGGGCTCTGAGCACCCTGCTCTGGTTGCAGATGTCCCTGCTGAGTGCAGGGAGGTTGGACTAGGTGACCTTTCATGGTCCCTTTCAACCCAAACTCTTGTATGACTCTATAGAAATTATGACTGCTGACCATCTATTACTGCCTTTCTGAGGTACCCAAATTCAAGCCATTCTTGCCTACAACAAGGAAATAAAGCATCATGGTCATTTTAGACATTTAAACATTTTAGAACATACCCCACATTTAATTGTAGCAGCTATTAAACACACATCATAGAAGCCATGGGGTGCCATAAAAATGAGGGGAGAATTTTACTGATGGGCAAAACGTCACCGAAAGTCATGCCACAGGAAAGTCTTTAAGTAGTTCATGAGTCCTGACTTCTAGACTCACTTCAGCTACTAATTTCTTCTAGGACAAGGTATTTTGGGTAAAGTTTAAAAGAAGAGCTCAATTTTGGTTTTAAAAGCACACAAAAATATTGACTTTCCAAGTGACTTAAAGACATCTACACAGAAGAACATCTGGAGAGCCAACCACTGAAGCTATAATCTATGTATTGGCTCTTTAGTCTAAGCAGGACTTTGTTTTACCTGGGAGGTAAACAAAGAACCTTCTAAAATTTTGCTCTTAAAATTAATGTGCTCCTCATACATTTTACCCTTAAACCTGACTCAGTATCCTTGTTAAAGTGAAAAACATACTTCCCTACAGCCATGAAATACCAAAATGTAATTTGTTACTTTTATTGCTATTGAGTAAAGATTTCAAAAGGAAGATGTTGATATATTTTTTTAAGTCACTCTGTCATTTAAGTTCTACAATAAAGAAAAATTTTAGTCACTCAAATTCCCCACACTAATACAAAAATGTGGAAGAGACTGATGATGAAAAGATCCTTGCACAAAACAAGAACTATGGTGATGGCATCAAAACTGTCAAATATTCCTTCAAAACCAAACTGAAATAAAGCAAGTATTTTAAGACTCTAATGAGATGAAACCAACAACAGCATTCTGGATAAAACTGTCTGTGTGTGTTATGTGCATATGTCCGGGTGTGTTTATCCCTAGATATCAGACAGAACAGGAAAGGAAGAGCTGAAACACTTGTCCAGAATATGCTCCAAAAGAAAACACAGCCAGGACAAATTTAGCAGCTTTACTTAGTTGTAATATCAAAGGCAGAGCTGACTGTAAAAGCAACCACCTCTCAAGACTGGCAAAATAAACTTACGCAAGTCTCAGGAGGAAAACACTGATCAGAGACTGGATATTGTTAACTGCTGCTGTTTTGGTTAAGTGAGGTCCTTTTTGACACGACTAAGATAGTCTTGTCAAAGAACAACAAAAATGAAAAGCAGAAGCAAAAAAAAACCAAAGCAAAACAACAAAAAAAAGAACAGACAACAGCCATTTTGGGGGGAATCTGTTTGGCAAAGCCTGGCTTTGAGCTTGTGTCTGAAGAAACAAAACTGGGAATGAACTTCCTAAATCATTCTATTTATTTATTTATTTATTCTGTCTCCTTTGGAAAAGCTCTACAGGGCCTTTTGAAAATTTCAATAGTCTGATTGGCAACTCATTTCTTGATCAAAGCAAAAGTCTGATATGGATCTGAAAAAGATTTTTCAGATAAAAGAAAAAAAAACCAAAACACCAAAACACCCAACCATTTCATGCTCGATTCAGAAGAAAGTTTCCCTATCAGAAACTAGGCTGTTTGAAACTCTGGTTTTTATTAGTTTTTTTAAAAAGAGGTTTCCATCAAATAAAATGAGCTGAAAGTGACACATGTTAATAACCTCTGTCTTAAAGCCATGAAGTTTACATGGATTTATACTCACTACCTGGATATTGAAATCATGGTTTGAATCTCTTACGACTTTCTCTACGGTGTAGATTAATTTGCTAACGTTACTTGGAAGAGGATTTACCTCAGACTCTGAAAAACATCCAAATCTCTTCTTTTACATTAAACATAATCACAAACTTATGCTCAGAAACAGTGCACATCTAAATAGGAGTGGGGCATCCACCCACCTCTGCCAAAAAAAAAAAAAAAGAAAAAAAGAAAGAAAAAAAAAAAGCAAACCCTGAATTTGGTTAGTAGCACATCCTAAAATTGCTTCCACTTCACCTGGGGAAGTCTACCTTGAGGATTCAGTACAAGCAGTAAAGTGTGTGTGTCAACATGATCTATACCATCCCATGGAGAAAACTGGCTGCAGAATTCACCCTCCGAGTGCCAAACTCCCCCTGTCTAGATGTTCAGAAATTTAAGTGATGTCAAGCAATTTCCCTTGGCTTAAAGTCATGCCAGTAGACAGACACTCTGACGCCAAGAGAGGATGATGGCGAGATAGTACGTCCCTCTCATTTTCACAAGAACTCGAGGGAACTGCTCCCATATCTTCAGTAAAATTAATCAAGATAAGTTAATGTGTGATAACATGTATCTGAAGTGCTCTGAAGGGAAGAAAACCTGAGCAGCTTCTGGCTCTCCAGGATGAACTTTTAACAGCTCTCCAAGAAACACAAAGCTTTCCTTTTCTGCCCTGATCCACCTCCAAAACTGAGTTCATAGAGTCAGAAATGTTGAGGATGAAAGTGTAAGGTATGTCACAGGAATGAGGCATGATGGAGAAGCACCTCATAATACAGTGGTGCTGACGCACTGCCAATGCTTTTACACCCCTGGCACAAGAACCTTCTACCTGACCTGTAACGACTCCTCCAACTGTTACTCTTAAAACACTCCACAATAATAGTCCAGCAATGGTTCCTGCATAAACAGGGAAGGACATTTTGAGGCATTTAAGAGAGGTCAAAGCTATATTTTGTTGCAACATTACAAATGGGACATGCTTTACACTAAACGTGAAAAGTTGGAAACTATAGGAATGCTGGACCTGTGGGGAAGGTAGGAAAACTAGGACAAAGGTTTTGATTGCAACCATGACCTGCTGGAAAGTAGCTCCATGGAGAGGGACCTTGGAGTCCTGGTGGACAGTAAGTTCTCCATGAGACAGCAGTGGGAACTTGTGGCCAGGAAGGCCAATGGTCTCCCGGGGGGCATAAAGAGGAGAGTGGAGGACAGCAGGACGAGGGAGGTTCTCCTGCCCCTCTACTCTGCCTTAGTGAGACCACAGCTGGAGTATCATGTCCAGTTCTGGGCTCTCCAGTTCAAGAGGGACAGGGAAATACTCGAGAGAGTCCAACAGAGGTTATGAAGATGCTGAAGGGACTGGAACATCTCTCTGATGAGGAAAGGCTGAGAGCCCTGGAGCTGTTTAGCCTGGAGAAGACTGAGAGGGGACTTTATGAATGTTTACGAACATCTGCAGGGTGGGTTTTAAGAAGGGGACAGGCTGTTTTCAGTTGTGCCCTGGGATAGGTCAAGAGGTAATGGTAGCAAGGTGAGACACAGGAAGTTCCACCTCAACATGAGGAAAAACTTCTTCACTCTGAGAGTGACAGAGCCTGGCCCAGGCTGCTCAGAGAGGTTGTGGAGTCTCCTTCTCTGGAGACTTTCAAGCCCTTCCTGGATCTGTTCCTGTGTGGGCTGCCCTGGGTGACCCTGCTCTGGCAGGGGAGTTGGACTCGATGATCTCCAGAGGTCCCTTCCAAGCCCTAACATTCTATGATCCTGTGTAAACTGGAGTACAAAGATATTAATATCTCCCCATACACGAGCACTTTCCTCCCTGTAACACAAGTGCACTAAGCCAGTTGTTGCCGTCCCAACCATGTGATACTACTTTTTACTCTTCTAAAAGCTCTTTTTGTGATAACAGAAGGAAAAGATTGAGTCTTGCTTCTTGCTCACTCTGTTACCAAGTTGTTAGCGTGCCGTTTGGCGAGACATGAGAAGGTGGGCCACGGGATGATTGCAAAACACCCCCCATGCAATCCGTTTAACACTCAGCTGACGGGGGACGAGTCACTGCATGCAGGCAGACACAGGCAAGAACCAATTCCCCACAGCAGTCCATCTCTAATTAAAAAGCTAACTGAAAACAGTCAAATGAGGGGGATTTGTAAGGTAATAGGGTTTTGCTTACTTCAGTAAAAACTACTTTGGTACCTCTCTCACCCCCAGCTGCCAAACACTTGGAAGTAATATAGTCTGCGGGATGTTCCTCTCAGAGGAACTATGGTCCTTTGATTAAGAGCTGGAGAAGCTTTACCTTTCCCCAGCGTAACACAGCAATTAACACAGTTCTCAACCAGCTATCGGTGTCTAAAGACTCTGGTTTCTGTGCAGCTTTATTCATCACAAATGAGGTAACTTTGCAGATTCAAGAAATCTTCCAGCCACATGACAGTAACTACTGTGCCAGGAATCACACGCTAGCAAGCAAAATATCTGCATCGAGTGCTTTGAAGTGTTCACAGGGAATTCCCAATGAGCCAACAAATTAGAGCTAATTAATAAACCATGCTAGCAAGACATGGTCTGGGTGTCTATTTGCACCCCCAATCACTTCTAGGTGCACACACAGGCACAGATAGGGTGGTAGGCAAGCAGCAGGCATGTGGACACCACATGCAAGGACATCACACGTGAAGAGCGAGGTAGCCAAAGGCATCTAAAAATATCACCTGGCATTTTTACAGAAAGCACTCTTTGAATGGGAAGCTCTCGTGCTCCATTTTCTCACCTGCACCGTTCACAAGGTGACATATATAAGAAGCATCCCTGATGGCATTTGGATTAATAGAGCGACTTCAGAGGCTGAGTTTCGAGCCAGGTATTTATATCACCTCCCATTGTGAGTTGAGTGTGCTTAGATAAGAAACTGTAACCTAAAAAAAGGCACAAGTGTCAATGCATTAAAAAAAAAGAAATCAATCAGGAAAAAAACATTCCAAATTAATCTGTTTTGTATGTTGGATAGGGAATAACCTCTTCTAACTGAGTGATTTGACCAGCATATTTCCCTGAGGCATAATCTGCCTCTCTAATAAAACAATAACTCCTCACTCTGCAGTCATGAACAATATCCCCTGAAATAATGCCTATTTCTTTAACCCAGGAATATATGGAAGGGTAAAAAAAAAAAAGCATTCATATGTATAACGAATGAAAGAGAAAGCAGCAGGACTGACATCAAAAACTCCCTTTTCTTTAGCAGTTTGGAGCTATTCTTGCTGGAGACTAATAGTGAAAAACCAAAATCTTTCAGCTCCAGGTGTGTGAACCTCAGTTTTGAAACCTGTATTATACAGACAGAGGATTTTCAAAGCTAACCACTAAACAGTCACGGAAGTCTATGGGCACTGGTGGGATTACTATAACTCAGATCCACAAGAATATTTAGGGACCCGACTCTTTCAGCATCTTTGTGCTTTTCCATACTGGTACCATTCTTACCATGCAGATACGTGTGATGTTTTTGCACAGGAGCTCAATTCATGCAGTGAGCAGGACAGACTTCTTCAGAGATCAGAGAGTTGCAGTGAAGGAGGCAGTGCCCTACAGAACCACATCTCATCTGAAGCAAAATCACAGAATCCCAGCATGGTGGGGGTCAGATGTGAGCTCTGGAGATCACCTGGTGTCACCTCCCTGCTCCATCCAGCAGGGTCACCCCAAGCAGGGGCCCAGCACTGCAGTTTCCAGGCGGGTTTGGAATCTCTCCAGACAAGAAGACTCCACAACCTCTCTGGGCAGCCTGGGACAGGCTCTGACACCCTCACACCAAGCTTTTTCCTCCTGCTCAGGAACCTCATGTGTTCCAGTTTGTGCCTGTTGCCCCTTGTCCTGTCACTGGGCACCACTGAGAAGAGTGGTCCCATCCTCTTGACCCTCACCCTTTAGATACTGATCAGCATTGGTAAGATCCCCAAAATGCATACAGCCAAACAAACAAGAGTCTTGTAATTAAATGAGCTGAACGCTGACATGAGAAATCAATTCTACTCTGGTCTCGGCCACAATACACACTTCTTAAGTCATGCACTTATTTTCTGTTTCTCTTTTTGTAAGTGCCTGTCAATAACTTCAATCTGAAAGCCATTCAGAGCTTTTCTTAAGTCGAGAGTAGTAGTACTGTGAGTACCTGCAGCTCTATGATTTGCAGCAACATGAAAACATAAAAAGCCGAGATATCAGACATCTCAAGCTGGAAAAGTACAATCAACAGACATCTGTAGTGCACTGTATGAAATGGAGCAGCTGCACCCAAGTGACTTGAGATGAGGGTGGTGAGACACTGGCACAGTTTGCCCAGGGAAGTTGTGGTTGTCCCACCATCAGAAGTATTCAAGGCCGGGTCGGATGGGGCTCTGAGCAACTGGGTCTAGTGGGAGGTGTCCCTGCCCACGGCAAGGGGGGTTGGAACCAGACGATCTGTAAGGTCCCTTCCAACCCAAACCTTCTATGATTCTTTGACTTCCTAAGATGAGAGCCTGATATGTTCTAGTGCCCTAAAATAGGCCAGAACATTGTTTGTAACCATCATTTGGCCAGAGACTAATAGCCTGGAGAATCAGAGGCCAGTAAACAGGTTCACACTCCAGCCGTTGAAGCTTACTATTAAAAACCACAGTTTTTGAGCTTCGTTCCTCATCATATCTTTGGGACTGTATCCTCTGCATCTCCCAGCAACATTGTGAGGACTGGAACAGCACTGTTTTGCTCAACAGAGTCCTCCTGATTTTGAGTCATGATACTTCACTATATAAATGATTATCAAGATCTAAATGGTGAGGGTCAAGAGGATGGGGACAGACTCTTTCCAGTGGTGCCCAGAAAACAGACAAGGGGCAACAGGTTCAAATTGAAAGCCAGGAAGTTCTACCTAAACATCAGGAAAAACTTCTTTGGTGTGAGGGTGCCAGAGCCCTGTCTCAGGCTGCCCAGAGAGGTTGTGGAGTCTCCTTGTCTGGAGAGATTCCAGACCCACCCGGACAATGCGATGCTGGGCAGCCCAGCTGGATGGAGCAGGGGGGTGGCACCAGATGATGTCCAGAGCTCCCTTCCAACCCCTACCATGGTGGGATTCTGTGCTAACAAACTGTCCTCTACAGGTACCTGATCTCTTTCCCAGTCTGCAGAGGAAAGGCTAAAAAGAAAGGACGTAGCTACTACTGCAGCAAATGATGTAGAAAACCAGCAAGAATATTCAAAATTCTGTCTTCTGAGCAACATCTGAATTATATGTGATAAATAAAGACCAAGGGCACACCCTTAATGGAAACCAAATATTGAAACGTTCTCCATTCTGTGAGTGCCACTTCCAGAGAAATGAACAGTACATAATTATGCAATTAACAATTATGATTGTTTAAATAATCTCATTGTAGAACTGGAGCGAGTCAAGTTACACGATCAATCTCAGATTCAGCATTTCCAGGTTTTGCAGTACTTCCACAAATTGCTATTGGAAACTGGTTCAGTATAGTACATTCAGTGTTGAGAAATGATATTCTATAGTCCAGATAATGGATGAAATCAACATTAAACTCCTAAATCTCTGAGCCATGTGTTACAGAAGGGTCTCTAGGAGATGAAGTCCACCCAGGCTGCTGGAAGAGCCAGTTCACATCCATACCCAGCAGCCAGCCCAAACTCTCTCTACAGGAACACACATCCCAACCTTGGGTAACCGCAAGCATGAAATTCAGCTGACAGCTTAGACATTCCTTGCGTGACATCCACACCTGTCCTATGTAAGGAAAAATAATAATAATAAAAAATATTTAAAATTCAAGTTCTGTCAAGACAGCCTAATGAGCTGCATGTAAAGTTTTTGAAGACATCAGAGAATGTCAGGGCTCTGAGCACCCTGCTCTAGTTTCAGATGTCCCTGTTCAGTGCAGGGGAGGGAGTGAACTAGACAACCTTTAAAGGTCCCTTCCAACCCAAACCATTCTGTGATTCTTATGAAAGGATTTTTTTGTCACACACCCCTTGAAGAACCTCCCAAAGTCAATGAAATTTTCAGTCCACTTTGGAATGGACGAACCCCAGCTTTTCATTTGCATAAAACCAGCTATTCCTCCAGGCAATGACATTACCTCTGAACCATCCAGACAGATGCTGAAATCAGTGTTGCAGGGCTTGTGAAACAGAAAGTCACTTCCCACTCAGATGGTTAAAACCTGTCTGCAGCCTGTTGGACTCCTCAGAGCAACTGGATGCTCCAATAATTTTGGCAATACACACTCCCATTTTCACTGGGGTTAGCCAGAACGAGATTAGACCACATTCCTGTCAGCCAACTCGTGATAATCTACACTTGTGTAACCTCAGGTACAAAGGCAGAAGTTTTATCTCCATGTCTGAACTCTGCTAGTTCGTTTTGCAAAGCCACCTGCAGCAACAAGAACAGCTCCATGAACAGATCTTCAAAGAACAGCAGCCCACTGAAGAGACTTTGAGGTCACTGGCTTGACAATAGCTTTCCTTAGTATCAGACAAACACTTTAAACATGATTTCATAGAATCATAGAATGGCTTGGGTGGGAAGAGATCTTTCAAGATCATCTGGTGCAACCCCCCTGCACTGAGCATGGACATCTGCAACTAGAGCAGGGTGCTCAGAGCCCTGGCCAACCTCACCTGGAATGGTGCCAGGGATGGGGCAGCAACCACCTCTCTAGGCAACCTGGGACAGGCTCTCACCAGCAGCAGCAGCAGCAGCAACAATTTCTTCCTTTGCTCTTATCTAAACCTCCCTTTTTTAGTTTAAAAACATCCCCCCTTGTCCTGTCCCAACAGGCCCTGCTCAAAAGTCTGTCCCCATCTTTCTGACAGGTCCCTTCAAGTCCTGAAAGCCCCCAGGTTTCCCCAGATGGAGCCTTCTCCTCTGCAGGCTGAACCCCCCCAGCTCTCCCAGCCTGGCCTCCCAGCAGAGGG
>JANHGN010022656.1:71040-128599 GCA_024605025.1 Megaceryle maxima | reverse complement strand
CAGGTCAGGAAAAATGCCAGAAAGCCTGCGTGGATGAAGGAACTCCTGGGCAGGCTCAAACCGGAAGCATACAGAAGGTGGAAGCAGGGACAGGGAATCTGGGAGGAATACAGAGACATTGTCCCAGCATGCAGGAATGAGGTTAGGAAAGCCAAAGTCCACCTGTAATTAAATCTGGCCGTGAATTTTAAAGGCAACAGGAAGGGCTTCTATAGTTGTGTAAGTGACAAAAGGAAACTAGAGAAAATTTTACTTCACTGCTGTGAGTGAGGGACGGCCCCTGATATCACATCATCATGAGGCCACTGTCAATAATCTTTAAGTGGTGGTGGTGACAGGGAAAAGTGCCTGAGGACTGGAGGAAATCAAGTGTCATTCTCACCTTGAAGTTCAGGAAGTGTGGCGTAGGGAACTACAGGCCAGTCAGCCTCACACTGATCCCTGGGAAGCTGATGGAGCAGCTAATTCTGGAAACTATTTCCAGGCAGGTGAATAACAAGAAGGTCATCAAGAGTATTATCATGGCTTCATCAAGAGGAAGTTGTGCTTGACCAACCCAATAAACTTCTGTGAATCAATGAATGGCTTGGTAGATGGGGAGAAAGCAGTGTATATTGTCTACCTCAACTTCAGTAAGGCTTTTGACACTGTCTCCTGTAAGATCCTTGTAGAGAAACTGATGAAGTGTGTGCTGGATGAGCAGACAGTGGACAGAAAGCTGCCGTGAATGGCCAGGCCCAGAGGGTGGTGATTGGTGTCACGGTTTGTAGTTGGAGTCCAGTAGCTAGCAGTGTATGTACCCCAGAGGTCAACACTGCATCCAGTCCTGTTTAACATCTTCATTAATTACTTGGATAATGGGGCAGAGTGTACCCTTAGCAAGTTTGTTGATAACTTACTGGAGGTGGAATGCATGGACAGTCATCTTAAGAGAAATTACTCTTTGATTAAGTTTGGTTCTATGAAATAAAGCTCATGTATGTCTTTCATAGCTTTACCCTCTCTGCTATTGAGGCCTGCCACTGTAATTGTGAAATTTTCTTGCACATTGGTTTCTGCCGTAAAACAGGATCAGACTTAATAAACTAGAAGCAAAATTTCTATTACCTATCGTAGTTCAGGAAGGAGTTTATAAATGATAAATTTTCTCTGCCTTCTTGCCTTTGCTGTGGTCTCACTTTCTTGAAGAGAACTACACCTCAGAAACCATCCAAAGGATAGTATTTCAAAACAAGGAAACGTTAAAACTACAAAGTATGTTGACTGTCAGTTTGTGTTATCTTTTTGTGGTTTTTATTTTCTTCTAAACTAAATTAGAGACTGCAAGACGGACCAACTCTTGCCAGATGCAAGGAAGGATTGCAGGAGAGTTGAATTTCAGTAACTTCACTTGGAATCTTGTTTGATTCTTCTGATGCCTTAAATTTCTCTAGGGCAGGAACCTTGTCTGCTAACTGAACGGGAATGAGCATCCTAATCTTGAGATAAATACTCTGGGTGCTGCTACCTCAGGCAAGGCAGAAGCATTGTCTCTATTGTCTCTTACAAGTCAATGATTTGACGGTGCTGGCAGGGAGAATAGTGCTTCCTTGTTTGTCCTTTTCTGACAAAGCCAGTTCCTCTCAAGTTAGATGTACTAAATGAAGGAAGTTGCTGCTTGTTTTGGTTTTGTTTGTTTCAGGAAAAATACTCATTTTCTAAAGTGAGTGCTACTATTAAGGAAACGGCATGTTTGTTATGAATAAACTAACCTACAATATGTATTTCTAATACAGCAATACAATCAAGAAATAACTGACTTGAACCAGCCTGTCTTGATCAGTCAGTTTAGGAAGAGGAGTGGAAATATCACGCCAGGACCTGTGGTTCTAATTCCAGAGCTGTGCTTCCTTACAGGTACTGTAGCATTTTTTCAAACCAAAGTATCTGTCAAACCACCATACCTACTGACAGCAGCCTCTTGCCAAGCTAAGTAGAAATGGTTTTTTTGTATAAATGTGAGTTTAGAAACAAATTTTGTAGGTAAAGATATTTAAATGAGGATGAAAAGCTTGAGGGGTTTTGATGTTGCACAGCCTTTATGTACAGTGTTCAACATAGGCCCACTGATAACAGTTTTGGTGATAGACCTTCAGTTCAAAAAGAGAAATTTACTCTAAATAGGTATCTTTGCAAGATATATATTTATTTTCTCGGAGAGGCTCACTTTACACTAACAGTACCTGTCCATCTTGGCACTTCTGTTTTCCTTTGGAAATGTAAGTAAACAGCTGCATGTCTTCTGTGGTTTGCACTCAAGTGCAAAATCCAGATTTTTTTTCTTGTATACAGATGAAAATGTATGTACCGGGAACAACTAAACACCTTGATTACTTCTGACACCACTTTGTGTCTGCAGTACATGCATAGTCAATCTGCATAACTTGCAAGTTTACTTTTCTTAGGACTTTGTCCAACTTTCTCTCATAAAAAAGATTTTGCTGTTGACAGGACTGACTGAGAAGATGCGTAATGACTTTAATATGATGAAAGACTTGGCTGTTCACACACGACTGCCTCCTGAGCAAAGGCAACGTGAAATTGGAAGGCTTACTGATTACGTCCGAAAGTATGCTACCTTAATATCTTCTGTACTCCATTGTCAAAAAAATCGTGTGATAAACTTTTTTTTTTGCCACACAACTTCAGAAATCTTACTGGTTTTAAAAAAGAAAAGTCTAAGCAAGAACAAATGTCTTTTTGTTTTCATTTAAATCTTGTTTTCAAACAGGGATGACAACGTTCAGAAGGAACTCCGAGACTGGGGTTTAAGCTTTGATTCTAATTTATTATCCTTTACGGGAAGAGTTGTTCAAGGAGAAAAGATCTTTCAGTCAGGAAAAGTGGTAAATAAACAACTTCTAGAATCTTCTGGATCTCTCACCTTCTTAAGGAAGGATATATTACTTGTTGGTTTATAAATGAAGGATTATGTGTGTTTATACATAAGTCTTTCTCCACAGACTTCTTGAATTGTTTACAAGTTCTGTTTAGAAAACCCTGATAGTTCCTCTGTCTAAACAAAGTAATTTCAGATGCACAAACTAGGAGACTAGAGGTTTTTCTAATTACTTTCCATTTATTAAGACAGCACAGCTTTAATTATTTCACTTCAGTAAATAGAACACATACAATATCTGTTCACTTAAAGGTGGGGTGATTAGATTTCAATTAAGTCATAGATTGCCATAAAATATTCTATATTTGTCCTCTAGTGGAGATCTTCTCTTTGTTTTGAGTGGATGCTAGATGGAAAAGGGCATTTTACAATCTTTGGTCCATGTATCTGTGTATTTGGTAAAGCTTTTAAAAATGTTGTTATTGAAAAGATCTGATATCTTCTTTTTAATAATACTTTGATTTTTTTCAAGCAGTTACCTCCTTAGAAAAAGGAGGAAAAGAAAAGTCGATACATATCAGCTATGTCTTTGTAGTACAAAATCTGTGCAGAATATATTACCAATTTACCTGGGCTAAAAATAAGTATCTGCATAATTATGAATGAAACATACGAAGAGTGTAGGATTTCTCAGAAGGACTCGATAAACCTTATTTTACATCAGCTGACAATAGCAGTAAAAGAACGGATACGAATCAAGCCGTGTGGTGTATGCAGAAGTGTTAACAAGTCTTGAAGTGCATGAGGAAGCAGGTGTGGTATAGCTTGTTTGGTAGGCTGCTGATAATTTTTTTTTTTTTTTTTTTTTTTTTTCTCTCTGCTATCTCTTGTTTACAGTTTGATTACAATCCTCAGTTTGCTGATTGGTCAAAGGAAACTAGGGGATCTCACTTAATCAGTTCAAAGCCTCTGGACAACTGGTTATTAATATACACACGACGCAACTATGATTGTGCTAGTACATTACTTCAAAATCTGTTTAAAGTCACACCATCTATGGGAATCAGAATGAACAAGGCAACCATGTAAGTGTCATTAGAAAGCTGATGGAAGAATTATTGTACACTCATTAAGTATACTCATCTGTTAGCATGCTTAGCTTGTTAAGTGAGGAGAGAGTACAGTATGTGACACTGCTGACTTCTGTGAGATTTTTTTAATAAAACACACTTGCAGTATGCAAATTTTTCAGTTTTCTTTAGCAACTGACATTCTTACTTCTGCTTTTATTTGTGAGAGCTTTGACTGGGGGTTAAAGCATGCCAAAGCCAAACAGTATTAGACATACAGTCATTGAGCAAAACCTTCTGAAGTGGAGCTATATTTAACACAAGAAGGAATACATATTTTCTTTCTGACTTTAGATGTATTCTGATTTGTTCTTGTTGCAAATATGTTCCTTTGAGAACCTGTGCTTGCTTTTAACATAGAATTTCATCTCTCTTGGAAGCCTAAGCTGGGGGATGATGGGGCTCTGAGCAACCTGCCCTAGGTAGAGAAGTCCCTACTTGTGTAGGGAGGTTGGACCAGATGACCTCTAGAGGTTCCTTCCAGCCTAAAACATTCTGTGATTTGTCTTAATCTTCAAAATGTGCAAATATTGTGTGTTTATGAGTAGCTGTACATCTGATCCTTCATACAGTACTGATGCATAATGAGCATCTATGTTTTTGCTGAAGTTTCAATAGCTGTTAGGTTTCTTTTTTCCATAAGCACTTTTTCTCTTCCTTTTCAGGATTGAAGTAGATGATAGAACAGAAGCTTATTTAAGGGCTTTACAGCAAAGTGTTACCCCTGAAACAAAAATAGTATGTATATGAATCCAAGATTTCAAATCATGTTAATCTCTGTAATTGGTGTTTTAAGATTACTGGGGTTCATTCTCAGAAAAATAATGGCTTCTGAGTATCTACTACATACCTACTCCTGTTCAAACCCCAGGCTAACTATGAGTATCCTGGAAAACAGCCTTTGAACTATAGACACTGAAACTTTTTGGGTATTTCTTTCACTGTGCACACTTCAATATTTCTTTTGAGCCTAAGAAACTTTTCCTAAAGAACTACAGCTGTTACATAGAACTGAGAATGCAGTTTTTTAAAACTTTTTTTTTTCTTTAAAGGCAGTTTGTCTTTTGTCTAGTTCCCGAAAGGATAAATATGATGCTATCAAGAAATACTTATGTACGGATTGTCCCATTCCAAGTCAGTGTGTGCTTGCTCGTACTTTAAGCAAGCCTCAGACTGCTATGGCCATAGCAACAAAAATTGCCTTACAAATGAACTGCAAAATGGGTGGAGAGCTTTGGACTGTTGAGATACCAGTAAGTAATTTTTTTTGAAATGGTACTGTTTTCTTTATTGAGCCTTATTTAAAAGCCTTCTTCCTCCAGAAAAAGAAAGTTGAGTATTCGTTGTGTAGATTTTTTTGTGTGTCTGAGAAGAGGCATCAAGTTAAGTATTGCATAGATGTTTAACCAAGAATTGAGTGCTCATGGTTTACTTAAGTGTCTTGAAACCATACAGCTTATGTTGTCATCTTGTTACACTGTAGGATGGAGATGATTGGTGCTTTGGCATGTCTTCGTGTACTAATACATGTTGTCTATTGGCTTCTCTTAAGCTGAAACAGGTAATGATTGTGGGAATTGATTGTTACCACGACACTACATCTGGAAAGCAGTCAATTGCAGGATTTGTTGCTAGCCTGAATCAAACAATGACACGGTAGGATTTTAATACCCCAAAATAATTAAATAATCTTTATCTTCCCTTACCAGAAAAACAGCTTGTATGTGGTGGGCCAGCATGAAAGTACCCAAATTGATTTACTGTACTTTATCAGTAATAACTGTATGTTGTGAATGACTTTTCCCACTGCATCCCTTAAGGAGTAGCCTTTTCCATCTTCCACAGGGCTTAGGAAAGGGGGGCAAATGGTGGGGCAAGGGCTGGGATGAAGAGAGGGCATCACAGTGACAGGCTCTTCTGCCTTTTGAGCTGACTTGTGAATTGCACATGGTGATAAGGCATTTGTCTATCACAGGGCTTTGCAAGGGAAATCATCTAGTACAAGAACTCTTGCTTGATTGCCTTGACCCACAGTAGCCATAAAGACTTAAGTGGTCATAGCCATTTAAAAAAAAAACTTAATTGAAGCAAGCCTGGGAAATACTTTGAAGGTCATCTTTTCTTTTATTCTTCACAGGTGGTTTTCCCGCTGTGTTGTTCAAGGTCGTGGGCAAGAAGTTGTGGATGGTCTTAAAGCCTGCTTGCAAAGTAAGGGAAGGCTTTCTGCTCTCACTGAGCTAGATCTAAGGAATGACGTTTAGCTTTCTCAAAACACACCTCTTCAGCTTCCTTCAGGGCAGATGTTAGCTATTGCTCTTAAATAAAAACAGGTTAAAAATACAGCTGGAAATTAATAGCATTTTGTGTACATTCTTTCATTGATTCCCATATTCAAAACTTACTGCCATTCTTCCAGTAATAGAAATGCATTTTCACTTTGGAATGAACTGACATTATAGCTGACAGCTTTTACAATTTTAATTGTTTTTAAGCTGCTCTAAGAGACTGGTTCAAGTGGAATACGTATCTGCCCTCTCGTATTATTGTGTACCGTGATGGTGTAGGAGATGGACAGCTAAGCACTCTGGTTAATTATGAAGTGCCTCAGTTTCTGGATTGTTTGAAGAGTGTTGGTAAAGACTACAAGTAAGTCTGTGCTCATCAGCCCCTTTTTTTTATACTGCAAAAGAAGTGCACACTGGGATACAGGAAGTGCTTGTGGATGAAGATTCTGTTGTCTTTTCATCCTTAATTATTTTTATTTGAGCTCAAGTAGCTGCTTTTATGATGATTATTCAGGTGACTTTAGATACCCAACTTGTAATATAGTAGGTGAATTTTTAAAGTTTTTTCCCACAATGGTATTTAATACTCTTTTCCAACTAGTTGATTGTAGCCTGGTTATTATGATGTGTCCGGTAGGTCCAGGTTTTTCTTTCCACTTCTGAAAGCTCTGTCTGTTGTCATGTTCTGCACAGTTTTCACTGTTGTGCTTTAAAATTTACCAACTGCAGTGACTTGGTTTCTTTGCGCTGAAAAATGAAAATATTTCCTGACACTGCAGGCAAGTGGAGCAGAAAATAAGTTATAGCTAGTAGGAATTGAAGAGCTTACTTCTGTTTAGATTCTGATACAGGCTTTACCAAAAAACCTGTTAAAATAGTGTTTTCTATGTGAAAAGATGAGAGAGAATAAAAACCGGATCTGTATTGGGAATATCCCTTTACGGTCTATTTTGTGTCTCCCTGTGAAGTTAAATAGAAGCTGGATTGCTGAGAAATAGTATCAAAGTTGCACCTGAAACCAAAAACCTAAAATTAAGAACAAGTCCTATTTAATCTAAATCAATGTATAGTGAAGACTTATACATGAAATGAATGTCCCAGAGAACTCAGAAATTGCTTTTGATTTGAAGCTCTAGAGAATATGTTCCTGGAGTACTCTCAGTACCATTTTTCAAGATTGTTTTGTTTTGTTCTTTCATTTATTTTAGTCCAAGACTTACTGTGATAGTTGTGAAGAAACGAGTGAATACCCGGTTCTTTGCACAGTGTGGCACAGCACTTCAAAACCCACCCCCTGGTACTATTGTTGATGTGGAGGTTACCAGACCAGAGTGGTAAGTTAGTACAGAAGTAACACTTCTCCCCTTGCTGGCAACCTGATAATGAAGGACACTTGGGTCATTGTAAAGCTTATTCCAGCTGTGATGAAAGGTTTGGCTTTGGTCCAGGGACAGGGGAGCTCATGCAGTCATTGGTGGCAGTGTGTGGGTCCTGAGAGATAGTTTTGTCTCTTTTTAATTTTACCAGCTCGCTGCAGGTGACAAACATCCAAACATGGCTCAGGCTGCTAGAGTAGCTGAGCATGAGCAAAGTACTTGTGCAGGGTGGCAATCTGGAGAAAAACTGTGTATGATGAGCAGTTAAGATCTTCATGTTCTTAAGACCTATTCCAGTTAATAAGATTATTTACATTCTTCCAGATCATCTGGCAGAGGAAACTGCTTATTTTGTGACCAAAGCATAGGCATACTTCTGGGGTTTACTCAATTTGCATAAAGTGACGAGGAAAATAAGAGAAGTTTGTGAGGATTTGCATTGTTCTAAGAAAGTTGGCCCTTTCTGCATCAGACTTCGGGGGTTTTGTTTTCTCGTTTACAGGTATGATTTCTTTATTGTGAGTCAGGCAGTCAGGAGCGGTTGTGTTTCACCCACTCATTATAATGTAATTTATGACACTAGCAAACTGAAACCAGATCACGTACAACGTTTAACCTACAAACTTTGCCACATGTACTATAACTGGTCGGTAAGTATTTCCTCTGGGAAATCACAGTATTTTTCTTCTCCAGTTACACATCTCGATTCAGTAACAACCCACAAGAATGTAGAAAAAGGTATTGTTAAAACACCCGTACCGATCCAAAAAGCCTGCCCGTATGCCTCTTGGTGTGGAGAACTAGGTGTTTTATAAGTGCGATCTCTCTGAAGATGAAATAATCTTTTATATTCAGTAGAGAATACTTGTTTTGAGTAGTATTCCCAAATTTTATGTCAAAAGCAAACCTGAAATGATTATTTCTTACCAGCAGAAATAATCCCTTCTTTAAGTGGAGATGGAGTTGTATTCCTCCATTTCCTTGGAGGCTTCTTCTGTTTCAAACCAAGTTCAGCTCACGCCTGAGGTGTGCTTTAGATTTGTCAGTTGACTAATCATAAATCCCATGTTCCACCTTCTGTGACATCCAGCATCAAATGTAGACCTGCACAAGAGGCTTTTTTGGAGTGAGGAGGGGAATAGATTTGGGAAGGCTTTTTTCTTCTATAAAGCATGTATTGTGTGTGTGTTGGGTTTTTTGGAGTTTGTTGTTCCTTTTTTGTTTGGTTTTGTTTTGGGGCTTTGTTTGTTTGTTTTATTTTTAATGTATGTACTGATGTTTTTGCAAATCAGCACAAACTACAGGGAATATAAATTTGACATGTACCCAGACATGGGAATGCATTCTTATTTAAAGGGCTTGAAAATTAACTTTTTACCTCTTTGTTCCCCCTTGTCTTCTGCAGGGTGTTATCAGAGTACCTGCTCCATGCCAGTATGCTCATAAATTGGCTTTCCTCGTCGGTCAGAGTATTCACAGAGAACCAAGCCTGTTGCTTTCAGACAGGCTTTACTACCTTTGAAGTTGAGTTACCCACTAAAAAACAAAAAATTGTGTAGTTCCTTTCTAGGGCATGTAGAATTGTTTGGGGTTTTGTGTGGGGTTGTGTTTTGGCTTGTTTTCTTGAGAGACATGTGCCTGGTATAATGAGTAGGTGCAGTTGTGGGACTTTATACTTTTGTTGTAGCAGGAAAGCTTAAGACGGAAAATCTGCATTTTTGAGTAGGTCTCTGCTTGCTATAAAAACTACAGTTTTTCTTATTTACTGAAGTGTTTCTGGGATTCTTTATAAAGATTATCAGTTGTTCTTATCTTTATTTATTTTCTGGGGAAGCCTTGCACAATTATTTTTAGCATACAATAAACTTAGTCATGTAGACCAAAGCCCAAACTTCTCCAGCTAGCACGTTATACTTTGTTTTCAAAATGCAATTGTTGCTTCTGTTTTTCTTGGCTATTAAAATGAGGGCAAAATTTTGCCTCCTAAACTATTTCCTGTCTTAACAAGAGGCTGTCAGATGTTCTTGGTTATCAAGGCTTTGGTTTAAGATTGCTTGGTGTGCCAAAAGCCATGGAAGGGTTTATAATACCTGCCTGGGTAAGTGATTCCAAGAAACTATGTTGTGCTCCCTTCTGTCTCCCTAGTAGTAGAGGGAGGTGAAGCAGAAGTTTCTCAGACTGGCATAGCTGAGGAGGAAGGGCTGCGTACCCCAGGATTTCAGAGGCAGAATGCATTCTAGTTCATATCCCAGCTATAGGAACACCTGTATTGTCAGAGCCTGCTGGATCTCACAAAAAGGATTGGTGTGACTAAGCATGGACTAGCCAGTGACAGGCTTTTTTCTTAGTCTTATAACTTCACGTTCACTACACTGTAAGTTGTTGTTTTAGACAACTGCACATTCATAACTGGAATGAACTCCAATTTCTTTGATACTGTTTAACTGCATGCTTGTTAAATGAGAAAAATAAGTTCCCTCAAAGAACAGCAGTGTGGTTTGTGTGAAAAAATAGGTAGTGTTGCTACTCGTGGTTGGTTGGTTTGGCTGTGCAGCTCGAAGTAAGGGCGAGTGTTTAGGCCTTGGTTTCTATTGTACTTTCAAGATTTTCACTGGTGACTGTTCAGCAGGAGTAGCTTAATGGGTAAAACAAACAGCAGTTGTGTTGCTGGAACTGATTGCAGACTTTTGCATTACCAGGCACAGAGGCCTACTAGTGCACGTTGAAGAATTTGGATTAGTACTGTTTATTTCACTAACTTGTTGTGAACCTTGTTTCTTGTCTTTGAGATTTAAATAAAGTTGTTGCTCTAATCCTTGCTCGTTCAGTCATTAGCCGTATTTGCATATGTACTTTGGCCTGCACTGTGTGACAGAGCTGGAGTAACTTTCTAATCCTTCTTTCCCTCTGGAAAAGTGGCATCTTGCCCTTGGATGAGCCTTTACTCTACAGTAAACTAAAGCAGCCAACCACAGCTCTGAAAACCCAGGCAGCTTTAGAACTTGTATTCCCTTCAGGTTTTTTTTTTCTTTCCCAGGCTGAGAGAAGTGTGCCAACCTCTTCCTTCCACCTGAAATTTATTAGCAGATATTTTGATCTTTGATGCCATGCAGCAGTAGCTTTCCCTGTTAGCTACTTACTGTTTTTTAATTTTTTTCCTAGTTCCGTATCACTGATCACTTAGACCTGTCGTGGGTAGTCACTCTGATCTGGTTTCTGTCATCTGGGGTCAGTAGAGCAGGAAATGGTCACCACAGGCTGTTCCTTCTCCAGGTGGGTGCAGTGGTTGAACGTGGAGCTCACGCCACTGCTGCATGCTGAATAATCGCTACCTGGGCCTGCGTCTCATACTGGCGTCTGTTTTTTTGGAGGTTGAGGAAAGGCTGACACTGTAACACCAGCTGATACAGGAGGTTCATGAAACATACTGCACTCTACAAAATATCAAATTATTTATTTATATAAAAGATAATACACAACAGTTGTACACATGCACACACTCACACAGTACTTTACCACAAATTTGGGCCAGTTATTTTCTTTAATTAATGTTATAATCTAGCACACATTATCTTACAGTAATTTACATTATTATCTGAAGACACAATGGGGAAGCTTTGAGCATTCGTTTATAAACCTTCCATAAATTACAAAAAGAAAGGCAGTCTGAAAAGTATGTATAAACAGTAAAAACAATTTACAAATGGACAAGAATTACAAAATAGTAACAGCCAATGACTGCCATCAATGTGGAAGATTGTTTTTCTTGAGATGCCAATATTGCAATTAATAATCAATTCTCACCTCCTGCAGCCTTTCTATTGGCTGTGGCTTGTGTACGTAACACAATGTTCTACTTCAGACATGCACTTTATCTTAAATCTGACATCATCTGTATGAAAATATCTTTTAACTTAGGGCTGTACCTCCACAGGAAAAAAAAGTTGGGGAGTAAAAGATTTTTGTTGTGGAATTTGTTTTTTGTTGCTGTTTGGTTTTTAGTTTTTCCCTGGTACTTTAGGACAGTGAACCAGGAACTCCACAACTAGAAGTTGTAGGGTTGACACTGGGTGAGTCTCTGAATGACATACACTATCTGTTAGTTAAAATGTTTAGAAAATAAATTAATACAAGGGTTTTGGTTTAAGGGGGGGAAAAAAAAAAGGGCAAAAAAGAGAAAGCATTTTTCACAGCATTTTCAAACTCCCAGGAGTTACATCAGACATTGAATGGAGTCAGTAACATAGAACTTGATGTTAAATTACCGTGTTTTAGGGAAGATGAAGACAGTTGAATACACAGTACATACAAAGTATACGCTGTATATTTATTAGACAGTACAAATCATTGTGCATTAATAAGGCAAAACATCAAGGCTGATTAAACTAGGAGTTTCAAGACCATTTTTGTTTATGATAAATGTTGGTTGTAGGGGGTAATCTCTCTGAACCAGGAATCACTGAATAGAATTTTCTTCCCCCCACTCATGGTTAAGGGAGACTAAAGGCTGAGATTTGTCCAGTGGAGTTGCCGGTGTTGAGTTGACTTCAAGTAAAAGAATGTTCTTCTGGTCTTAATCCCACAAAAAATTTTTTTTTATTTTTAAAGGAAAAAAAAGTATTTGCAACAACACATCCACTTGCTTTTTTTTTTTTTTTCTTGCTGTTCTGATTAAGCAATTCACATGATTCTATTGATGTCAGTAAAAATGTAAAAGTCTTGTAAGATAGTACTTAATAATCATGAAAGCCATAGTTTTGACTTAAAAAAAAAAAAAAAAAAAAAAAAATCAACACAGACTGGAAGCTTTACAAGTTGTCCTGGAGTACATGAATCATTTCACTGCACCAAGCTTTTTCAGCAGTTTCTTGCCTTTGGAAAGCAGCCCCTTTTTCTTTTTCGAGGACATATCCCTGCCTCTCCCGGGACTACCAGAACCCATAGGTGACGTAGGTGACCCAGAATGGAGATGAACTGTGGGGGATGGTGCTCTCCGGGATGTACCTGTATTCTCAGGAGGAACCTATTAGGTACATTGTTATAATTTATTGAATGTTTGAAAGCTTAAAAGCTATTATCATCAAGAAAGTTGGTAACATCACTTGTCCCATTACCCACTTAAACAAAAGGGGGTTCCTTTCTTCTTTGTGGCTTAAAATACCATATGGGCTTATGGAAAAGACAACAAAAAAAACTCCAATAGAGCCCTGGTTTGATTATACTTTTTAAAAGAAAGTGTTGGATACACTTGTTTTGCCACAGATCTGGCCACAAAAGCCACAAAACTGCTCTTGCATTTCAGTACTCGTGATAGTACAAAGATGAAGAGGGATACTATTAGCTATAGAGTTAAGAAAAATAAATATGTTAATTACTACAGATTAGTAATCTATAGAAGCCAAGCTTTGCAGAAGAAATCACTTAAAATGCTACTTGAGCGCTTATTTAAATGTCTTTTAAATGCCTTTTCTTTACATTGGCTAGCAAACTTTATGTACATATTTGAGAAGATGGCACACTGGCTTAAAAAAAAAATAGAAAAAAAAAAATAAAGGAAAAAGAAAAAGCTAAAATGAACCTTAATCACAATCAAAGAAAGCTTAAAGACCCTGACTGCTTGATGTGTATGCTGCAGCTATGAGGTTGCTGAATGGCGGTGAATACTTGTACCATAGTTAGATGACAGCATTCCTAAATATTTTAAACAGCTAATTTTTGTTTAGTCATCAAAAGCACTCGAATGAAAATGCTAAAACTAGTTATAATCAGCCTACCCTAGCTACAGTGATACTATCACTTAAGATGATATTTTCCTATCCATGCCTTAGGGACCCCTGGTAGCTTGTAGGTCAAGGTAAAACATTAGCAGTTTACTGGCTTGTGCAACAGTGAGTTAAGCAAAGGGGCTTCAAGCCTACTTTGATTTTAAATCAAGGTCTAATTCTAATGAAAAAGAAAACAACTTGGTAAAGCACCCCAACGTACACCTGAAGATACCATATATTTAGTCTAATGCATTCATTCAGTGAGCTGCATGCTTCATACTGACACTTTTATTGCATTGGTAAACCAAACAGTTGCTGGTATTTCAAATATGCACTTGCTAGGAAAATCCGAGTAAATTGTACCATGTGAAGGGATTTTGTCTGAACTGTTGATAGTTGGTCTTAGGCAAACTGGGGTATAATCGATTATGGAAAACACATTTTAAGGCAGACAATTTGTAGCTTTATTTGAGTGTAATGAGTTTCAAAACCAACTATACCCTTGTAAACTACCGCACGTATCGGCTTACATTTTGTTTGTATGTGCTTTAAGGGTAGGGGTGTTGTGCTTTTCTCTTGATATTGGAGCTTGGAATTTTCACATCCCCTGTTGGCTAACAATGCAATATGCAGCTTTTGTTTGTAGGGTAGTTAGACATCAAACGCTCCTCTCTATGTAAACATAAACATTTAGCTCATGAAGAAATATGTTCCAAACTTTGACCTTCATAAAGTGAAGTCTAATTGACTTATTTCTAAGGATTCCTTTTTAAAGGATCTGTCTCCTAGAACAGCTAAATTGATTGACTAGATACAGTACATGCATACAGCCTGTTCTGTGGCCAAGGATTTTGGAGACATATTTCTTTCTTTCTTTCCTTTTTTTTTTTTTCTCCCCACAATTAAGTTTCAAGACTTGCATTAGATAGCCAGGTAGCTTTAATTGAAATCTCTATTGGTATCTTCAGTTGCTCACTTACGTGAAGGCTACATTGCCTTATTAAGGTGTGAAATGAACACTCTTCTTCTGTTTCCAAGCAGATGAGCAAAGAAATAAAAATATATATAAAATATATAATATATAAAAGTATTGCAGTGATGAAACAAAACAAAAAATGAGATACTCTAAACATGATTAGTCTTTCATAAAAGAGAAGTCTCTGGCAATTAACTAATGCCACTTGGAATAAGAAGTCATAAGGATTAAAAGATGGCCCCTGCCCATCAGCTGCATTTACACTTTGTATTCAAAGGAACGCTTGTACCAGGCCTTTGTCCACAAGAACTTTAGCTTTCACTGAGATACTGCAAGTAGTAAGTGTAGTTTAGAAGTTAACTACTTTACCCAGGGAAAAGCTGCTCAAGCTCAAATTATAACTGAAGGTACTGTAACGACTGCAATTAAATGGTAAATTTAGTTTCTTCATTAACAAGTATACTGAGCTAGCAGAAGGCTCAGTCACATCACTTTTATGTTTAATTTTATATATTTGAAAGTTAATCTTAAATGGGCAAATGGATTAAAAATGTTAAAAATAATGTCTAAATTATATTTGAGACAGAATGGAATGGAAAAGAAAAACTCAAGTTTTTCTTATTCAGTTGCTTACCCTTTTTGCTTTTGTACGCATCGGTGTATCGTGAACGTAGCGCAAGGGTGCATCGGATAAATAGACTTCAACATCATCAGGCACTTCTTCAAGAAAGTTGGAAGGAACCAGCCCCTTTTGTCCGTTAAGTTCACCCTGCAACACGATGAAAATTTCCGTGAATGTCTGCGCCTGTTTTCTACAGCCACTGCATGCCAGAAACACAACCCTAGTTCAGGATGGTCGTTGAGAGCTACTCTCAACTTGATGGTTGAGCTGAGCAAACAATGCTGGAGCATTCTCTACCATAACTGAACTCTTTCTCTTCTTAAAGGAATGACAAATGAGTTAAGTAGTGCTTAAGAGACTGCTGAATTACTGATAACAGCATTGCTCTCTAACAGGGCTGGGGGTGAGCTCAGTCTCCCGGGTACAAATGGAGTGGTGACACCAACCCCATTTTACGCGCTCCCAGGCAGACTGGGCAGGTTGGCATTTTTGTCAAATGGGGATCACAGCTCTTCCCACAACAGTTACCTGGAATTGGGGCCTGCACTGCCCTCCGGCTCTCATTTAATCACTAATGCTTGGGAAGGTTGCTCTAATAGGCTGTAGTAGACCGAAGCCAACTTACATAGTAAAATCCATCTTCATCAATTTCACCAAAGACAGTAATAATGTCCCCTGTGCAGAATGTCAGCTCAGCCTGCAGGAAAAGGAGAGGAAGAGGCGCTGGCTGGTAGGCAAACATTTTCTTCATTAACAGTAAATCCATTAATATTTTCTCCTTTGTGTTGAGACTCTGCTGGTAAAACCAACTGTATATACGTTATATACATACCTATACACGTATATTGCACCAAGGATATCCATAGCTGACTATATAATGTATTGAGCCATATTAAATAAAGCCCACAAAATATAGTTCTTGATTTTATTTGAACAAGGACCATAAGTATACTTGTACAGAAGTCATAAGCCTGTGATACAAGTCTGCCCAAAAACACTCGACCAACATTTGTAATTCTGAACTATATTTTTTTACCCACCCACTATCAATGTCTGATAGTGCTTATCTTATCAACACCAACCGTCCATGGCTCCAGAAATGGTAAACACAGGAAAGAGTTACATCAGTACCTCTACATCAACATTAGGAGAACTTTCTCTGGGATCGTAATCGTACAGAGCCACCATCCTTCTTGTAGACACGGGATGTTGTCTGCCACTCCGTCTGTTTCTTTCTGTTCCGGTCACAAGGAGAAGAATGGAAGGAAAACTATCAAAGTTACTTTGAAAAGAAAAACAAGGTGCAACTTTTCTCCACATCATTTTCACATCAGTATATTAAGAATGTTGCTATTTCTCCCGAAGAGTGATCAAAGGTCACAGATTACCAAACCTAGTAGCACAGAGAAAGGTTTCAAAACCAGGTGCATGTTTCACTAACAGTTGGCTCGCCCTCTTTATCCTAAACCACTGAATCCTCTGAACAGTCTGGAGCTGCAGAACTGATGCTGTGAATTTTTCATCCATTCTTGGTTCTAAGAATCGGAGGTTACCAGGGTCTACAAAGTCAGAATTCATGTGTGTTTAGTCAAACTTCCACATGTACTGTCTAGTCCCTTCCCTCCCCCTTCCCCCTCACCAAGTCACAAGGCCTATTGTGCCTGGGATTATTCTTCCACTTTCTGCTGGGAGACTGGAAGGAGAAATGGACACGCTCAGCTGTCCCACGAGAAAAGAGGCTACCTGTTGTGCAAGTGGTTTGCAGTATTTCCAGGACTCGGATTACAAAGACACATTCGCACGTACTGTTTAATTTTACAAGTTTCCTTTGTGGGGAACAGAAGGAAAGGAGTAAAATTTGTAGTTTCCAGGAACCACATGAAATGTTTAGTGAGTGATATCAAACATTTACCGAGAAGTCCAAAATGGGCTTCATTTTAAATTCGAATGCTATTAGCATGATTCTTGCGGATGGTTGCTGCAGCAAGAGAAACATGCTTGTTAGTGCTACGTACAGACAGGCATTGAGGGCAGATCTGATGAGTGTTATGCAGTGTGACAAAGGGAACCTGGGGTCAGGAGGCACCCTAGGGTGGTTTTGGCAGGAGGGTGAACATTAAGGGTTTGGCTTGTGTAGGAGCAGGTCCTGAGTGTAGCATGCACTCGCTGCTGTCTCGTCACCCACCAGCCGAGACTGAAGCGTTCGGTCAGAGGACATCACTAACTTTTGCAGTGGGCAGGTGGGCATTATTTTCCCAGCTACCAACGCAAGGGAGTTACACAGAACACAAGGAGAGATCCAAAAGGAAGGCACGGGCTGTAACAGATAACGGGCCCCAGTCCCTCTGATTCCCCAAAGCCTGGATCAACCAATACCTAAATGATTGTCTCAGAGTTGCACTGTGCACTTCAAAGTACTTCTCTGGGGTGAGACACTGCTCACTGCTAGGGTCAAGGGCCCCTCTATGACCAGGAGAAGAATCCAGTAAGGACCCTATATGTAACTACTATGTGACAGTATTTTTCCAACTTCTGGTTTCCAAAGGTTCAAAGGCATAAAAAATAAATCTAGACAGCTCAAATCATTTCAGCTAATTTACAGCTTGAATCAAATTATTGGTTCTTAGCACAGACCTCTTTTAGACTTTCTGGATCTGCGGTGTACAGAGCGTGTGCTCTCTTTGAAACGGTCACAGTTGACTTCAGGAAAGGAATGCATACAAATAAAAGAAGAAAAGATATGAAGCTGTTCAAAGTTCTGTTTTTAAGGATTTAATGTGGGCAAAGGATTAAGAAAAATATAGTCATATGAACACAGCATGTAAAGTGTCTGATATGACATTAAAAATATGAGTAACAGTACGAGACAGACTGGCAATTAAAGCTTGCTTCTGCTACAAATCCACGTGGGCAGCCTCTGCGATGGCGAGGGTCTGAACACGTGGATCTCTGCTGTTCAGAATTTGTATTTAGTTTAAAATTAAGCCAAACTAACTATTCTTTCCAAATCCAGTAGTGTTTGTTGTTTTTTTAAATGGTTAACAATTTAAATCCATATTAAGGAGAAAATACATGATGCTTTTAAAGTGCTAAAATATTTAAAGGTGAACTGCTGGGGGTAGGTTGCTAACGGCTCGCTCAGAAACATCCCTGAATAAAAAGAATTGCTTAAAAATGTAAGGCAGGGCAACACTTCTGTCCCGAATTGCCTCTCCCTCTTTCCAAGAGAAAGACTTTCTCAGCTATTTCAGGAGACATGGCCAGTTGAGTACACCAAAAGAAATCCAATTACATTTACTTCAAATTGCATACAACTGTTCGACAGCTGAAATATTCCAGTTATGGGGAGCTACACAGATAAATGGTTTCATTTTCCTAAGTGTTCTGTATCAACAACTTGCTGACTTTGGTAAGAACTGAGAGCACTGAGCAGGACCTAAAGCAGTAGGATTCAACCGTAGCTGTTCAGGAAGGTATTTTCTGTACCCACATGTGACCTTACTGCCAGAAGCAGACACTTCTCAATCTCATCAGGCCCCAGTTGTGCTTTATGGATGTCCCAAAGCAGGTTGGGTATCTCATTCCAACAAGACTTCAGGTGGTGCAGGCCCATGCTAAAATGACTGCTGTAGGCAGCCAACCTCTGCAGGCCCCACCGTGTGCCTGTCCCGTACATGTAGGTGTATGTGCTATACCTGGGCTATACCTAGAGGAGCAGATGGGCAGTGGGGTTTGCAAGTGCATGTGAGTGGGAGGATTTGTTGTATTTATGTGGCCTAAGGAAATAAAACACAGATTTGAATTAAGAACTCAATTAAGCATTTAAGAACATAAATCATCCTTCCCTTTCATGAACAATGAGGAATTAAAAATATCATAAAAAAAAAAAAAAACAAACCCAAAAATTAAATTGTCTTACATTTACTAACACAATTTTGGAAACGATAAGGTTTTCTTCAATCTAAGAAAACAATTGTGGAAGATTTCTTTAGGTTTTTTAGCAACCACTTTTACAGTTCACATTTAAACAGGACTGAGCCAATTTCAGCCCTTTATACTCTGAATCAGGCTGAAAATTTTAAAACTTAATGAGATAGTAGAAAGTTTATTTTTAGAAAGAAATCTAAGTTAAGATACTTGCATTGTGTATCTTTGTACAGCACTGAACCAAGGATGTAACACAAGTGGTTCATAACACAGAATTGTTTGGCCACACTCTGCTTTTTAAAGGGCTTGTAACTGCAATATCCATAAAATCTCATAATGTGTAGTGCTATCCCAAATGAGATTACACGTAACCCTTTGCCACCATCCCTTTAAATTATTGGTAAAGTAGGAAAATGTAGAAGAGTAAAAATAACAACAAATAAGGGATTCTTTTTATGCTTTGCAGCAGTGAGCGTATCACAAAGCACCTCAGCACAGCACACTCCAAAGCACAGGGATCATGTTCTGTGTCTAGAAATCCTTTGGGTTACCAAAAACCTTTTTTTTTTTTTTTTTTTTTTTAAATAAATTAATGAGTGGAGTGGTGAAGACACAAGTCCTCATTTGCAGCAAAACATGACCAAGATTAAACATTAGCTGAATAAAGTCACCCAGATACTGACACAGAATGTATCCCATGGTGTAGTAAATTGCTGTACAATTTAGTTGCATGGGCATATAGTAAAAACAAAAGGCAAAGCGGATCCAGCCAAGTTAATAGCACCCAAATGTTAGAAGTGAAGCGTATGTATTTTCCCTTACCAATTTTCTCAACTGGTGTGTTCAAAGGAAGAAAGCCTTGTTTTAGCAGCTGGTCCATCATCTCTTCATCATCTGCTTGGATCTCAGAGACCATATTACATGGGATAAGGCCAATTCTTGCACAGGTTTCTCCACGATAGAATCCATCAGCATCTTTATCCCCATAAACCTGTTATTCAAACAGTGATAATGTTGGTCAGTAAAGGTCTTATTAGCATTTAGGAATTTTAATGCAGGCTAAATTTTTACTAAAGCATAGACAGGTGACTACAGTTTGGATGAGGAATTATATTAGGGTTTGGCTACTCTGACCATTTTTGGTGCCATGTGAACTGTATTCAAAATGAGGCATTTACAGAACTGTGACAAAGTGGTGTTATTTTGAATTAAATAACTTGCATATGATCAAAAATTCCTATTGAATATTTAATATACTTGATATATATACTTATGCTTTGATATTGTCCTTCCAGAAAACATGAATTAAGGTATAAAAATAACATGAATTTTCATGAATGAGAACAGGTAAATCCTAAATTTCTCTTAAGTTCTAAAAGTACAGTCCATTCATAAAGGCTACTAATGATACAAAGCCTAGATCAAGGACTGTACTGAACAAAAATTACATTCTTAAGGACAAACTGATGACTGAGTTTAGATTGTTGTGTAGGCTCGATCATTTTCTTTCTTGAAACACACAGAAAAAAAACCTCAAACCAACCCCTTCAATTCAAATCTGAGTTCATTAAAAGTGACTTTAATTGCTTCAACTTTCCAGAGCAGGAATGTTTTTTAACCACACTATGTCTACGACTTACCTTACTCCTACTTCACAGAGTACAGCACACGTGACCCTAACACGGCTCACGGTGGAACTGACCCTCCACATCCCACTGCTCAGACAGTGCACGAAAAGTATTTTGAAAATGCAAACTAATCCATCTTCACAACAACTTGATAAGAAATTCAGAGCAGCAGATCACACGGTAATCGCCATGGTCTCGAACATAAAATAAACATCACTGAGTAAATATCTGATGTGGGATCTCTCTAGACTTTTCAGTGCCAAATATGTATTTGTGATTAAAATACTTGAGCAAAAATAACATGCTTGCAAAGAAAAAATAATCTCTTAAACAAGTTCCATACTGTTGGCATTAATCTTCTATCATGTAAAGAGGTAGGCAAAATATCTAACAGAGTATTTAACATTACAAAATTGTGATTTAGGATACAGACGTTTGTGTTAGGATCCAATCCGACAGTGGAAGGCAGTCAGTATTTTAATATCTTAAGTTACAATTTTATCTTTTAAATGAGGAAGGTAAAAAATGAATCAGCTTTTTTTCAGGTTCTGTTTCAGATCACACTTAAATCTCAATTACCCTTGGACTACCAGCAGCTGTTTCTTCTGCCTCTCTCCTTTCTCCCCATTTTGCACCAGCTTGATTAGCTAGAAAGCTTCAGGAGGAGCAGCTCACATTTGCTGATCCAACAGAAAAATCTGCTAGCTTTTTGAAATCTGATCAGCAAACTGAACAAATTTGCCCTGCAGCTGCACAATCGTAAGATGAGGCAAGCTGGGCTAGAGGACTGTGTAAGAACATTGATCCTGTCACCTGAAACAGGGCTGACTTGGCTTCTGCACCTGTTCAAAGGCAGCTTGTGTATTTTACACCAAAGAGTCAGAAAAGGGAGTGGTTTTCCCAATTTCAGAAGACGGTGGCTCTGGAAGACCAGTATCTAAATTCTGGAGTTTAATTAAACTTAGGTGTAAACTACCTAGGAGTGTTCAGCATTGAAAAAAAACAAACCACAGCAGCTCTGGTACACGTGAAGGTGCAACACACCTAGCACTTCTGCGGTACCTTTGCAGGAAAGACATCCCCTCTGAGGCAGCATTTCCTGCAGGATTTTTGGCAATGGACATAGTGGGGTTTTTAGACTCATAATTTTAGTCTTAGCACCTCAATCTCTGAGTTTGGCCCTACCTATCTATAAAAACCCTGAGATTTTAGCACATTACCTAATTATTTTTAAACCATTAGCACTAGATATTAGGTTCCAGAGCCAAGGACACTTACAGCCTGAACCTCTGGAGGAAAAAAACCCTTCTCAATGCTAGTCACACAAGTAGCTTTCTCCACAGGGAACAAAAGAGACCTTGTTTGTAAAACTGGGTCCTTCATTTCCTTTGGTTTTAAAACCCACCTTAATGATCTGTCCTTCTTTAAATGGCAGCTCTTCTTCTGCAGCGTCAGGATTTGGGGACATTGTCAATGGATCGTAGTCAAAGAGTGCAACAAATATTCGAGTAGAAAGATCTTCTGTGCCAGGATCTGTTTCTGATTCTTCATAAATATCTGGAGAAAGATGGTCGTGACCACCATAGCCATCTACGAGAGCAAATTCAGAAAAGAACAATTCAGTAATACAAGTTGGCCTCTTTCAACTATTCCAGTTAATATCTGAAAAACGTTTGGCATTTCAGTGAAAAACCCAGTAACTTAGTGCATTAATAACTATTAAGTTTGGTGGGGTTTTGTCTGTTTTTTAATTAAGCATATGCAATCTGCATGCACTGGCTGTGGTGTTGATCTTCTACACCACACTCACATTCACACGTGTGAATACAGCTCAGGTAAGAAAGCAGTTTTTGTTAGGTTTACTAGAGTTTGCCATAAATTAATGAAACATGTTAAGAATGACATAATGATGACTCTGATAGGCCTTAACATTACTGCAAAAGTAACCATGCTTTGGATCCACCTGTTTTCCAGCACAGCTGCTTCTGCTCTTCATGGACACAAGAAAGCACATCCCAGCTGTGTTGCCATACCATGTTTTTTAGGTAGCAGGTTTAAAACATGGTTATAACCTCTTCCCTCCAGACAGGCAAGAAGAAGTACTTTTCAGCAGTGTTAGTTATGCCAGCGCTGGAACTACACTGCCTGGGATTTTGTTTAAACACAGTCAATAGTTAACATAGCCAGCAGTGCCAAAAAGCAACCCCCATACTAAAAAAATGTGCAAAAAAGCAGGGTAAATTGTTAGCTGTGACTGCATTTAACCACAAGCTTGTTAGGAAAGATCATCCACGAGTATCACAACACTTGACCCTGCACTGAACTCTGTGCACTGCAGAGTTCCAAAACAATTGGCACATAAAGAAAAATGAGAATTGACACTTTGTCTCATATATCTTTCAGACAATTCAAATAATCCAAAGAGTACACTTAGTCCATGATTCAGCAACATATTTAAGGATGGACCTGAGTAAAACCAAATTAGAAAATTAGGCCAAAATGCCTAACAATGACTGTTTTGATTGACGGGTTTCAAAAGATTTTAATTTTGTTTTGAAAGAGCACGTGACAGCATTTTCCCAAAGTATAGGCTCTTTCAAGACGTATGAAGTTGAAGTCCCCAAAAATAAAGCCCTCAAAATCACAAGCCACTTCTGAAAAGCTTGGTTTATCGTGCAAGTTCCACTAACTTCAATGGGAGTCACATACTTTTGTTCTTTGCTGAATCAACATTTATCATCCAGTTTACAAGATCCTTCCCAATGAATAAACTGAGAAAAAGATGTTATGAATTATGATGAAAATGTAGTTCAACTATATCAAAATGTTTCTAAAAAATTTTTATGCTAGTACATTTTTTACTGTTAATCACTTCTTACAAATGAAAGACTCCCATTTTTGGTACCTGTATGAACATTTAATATGGAACATTTCAGATAAAATTTCTCTTTTTGCCTCTACATCAGACGCATTCAATTCAACATTTGATATTTTTAAACTACCAGAAAAAAATGTCAAAGGGTCACAGCTTTAAGGGGACAGCTACTAACTCTTGGGTCCAGAGTGCAAGAAAGAACATGAATAGGAAAAAATTGCAGAGCAGCAAAAGGGCAGGGAAAAATTCCAGCCAAGAAGCTTTAGGCAGGCACAAAGCACAGAAAGGAAGTGTGGGAGAAGGGCACAACTGAGACAGAAAGCAATGAGACACAACAGATGGGATTCTTCTCTGTTCTGTTCTCCTTCCACAGTCAGGTTGCAGTCATTCTGTTGTTCATACTCAGGCCCACCAGCCAATGTAAAACAGGTGGTTTAAGGGGTATTTCATTTTGAATTTTACATTAAAAATACCAATCTTTGCATCCAACTCCAACTGCAGTCAATGAGGGTTTGTGCAAACATGATTCACAAATGTATCTCTGTTAAAAGCACTGGCCTGTAACAATCTGACTCAATATTCTGTCACATTTGCTTCAGTGAACCAGAAAGCGAATACTCTCTTGATTAGTTCATTAGCCACTTACTGTTTCAAGAGGTATATATGTGTATCATACACATATATACATTGTGTAAGTCAAATCTTAGTCTTTGGATGCAGCCAGCCAGACTGCTAACTGATCCACAGCCGCAACCACAGCTGCACTGAACTCACTAGACATGCACTGATACGCACAAGCTGACGCTCTGGTTGTCAGTCAGTCGCATATCTTTACTTTGAAACTCAACATGAAATTATGATTAACCTAAACTTTCAAGGCTCCTTTTGTTTTATTTCAGATATCAACAAAACCTTCATGTGTTTCTTAGCTCTAATATATGGCCAGGGCTGCTTTTATGGGTTAAGTGTTGGAGACTTCAATTTACTGTGCTATGAACTATGAAAACTGAATTGTTGATCATGTAATGATTTCTATGTTGATGAAGTAACTAATCCTATCATCAGTAGTGCGTATAATTGCCTTGCTCACGTAATACACCTTTGTCATTATGATGTAGCTATTCCTAACAATACCAGTAATTTTTGTCTTCCCCAAGTGACACAGCCAAGGTCCTGGGTGGTCACTGAAAAGACCCCGAATCTTCGCTTAGCCCAAGACGTAAATCAGAATGACGTTTAGTAACTGCCTCTTGTTCTAGGACACAGGGTTGGGATGCACCAGCTACTGCTCCTCTGCCTGGTCTATATGAATCAAGTGGAAATGTGGCCATTTTGATGAATGGTTGTTCAGGGCTATACAGTAACTACTGACTGGCATTAGTAGCAGCATAGCTTCACAGAGGTTCATGCAATGCAGTGTGCTTGGACTCAGTCGAGTATGGAAAGGTGGCTGCACAGCAGTTTCAGGACAGAGGACTAAGGGCTGGTTGTCCCTTACAGCTGGGCTGGAGAAACTTACCTGAGAGCAGACAGGACTTAAGAGCTAGTTCCCCTGGCATTCTGCATCGCATGCAATGTTGTCATACAGAAACCGCACTTGTTAACACGCAGCTCTAAAATGTGTCTGTCATAAAGGATGAATAATGTTCGGCCTACCGTATCTATATTCAGAGGCCATGGTACGCTGCTGAGGCCATTTCTGGTGTCCACCAATGCTGCGATAATAAGCTTCTTCTTTTACAGGTGAAATATTTCCCTCACTACCTGACCGAGACCGACCGCCTTCACTGTTACTGTCCATTGTAATTTCTATGGAGAAAAAGGGAATGATCTATTAAAACATATTGTATATTTGCCTTTGTGGAGGCTCCTGCAGGCAGGCTTTGCCTACCTCTTTTTTTTTTTTTTTTTGACTTGCATATAGGAGGAAGGCTAAATACTGCATAAGCTGTGCCAGATGTCTCAGCCCCTAGAAATCTTTCTTCAGCAGGGGAATCACAGCAATATGTATCTCCTTTTTTTTTAAGCATCTGAATTTTGTGCTTTTTAAAATTCATACAGTGTAAATATTGTTTGTGAGCTCTTTGGATAGGAATCATCTTTTATTATGAGGTTTAAACAATCCTACCTGCCAGATCTGCAAGGTCAAGAGCACTGTAAACTGTGTTTCACCTTCTAAAGTATCAACCTAAAAACAAAAATTAATTAATTTACTTAAATCCTACCTGCAAGAAGATACTAATCTAAAGTCTTTATAGCTTAAGGGAGAAAATACCTCAAAGAATTTAATTTCTGGAACAACTGGAGAAAGGCTTTATCATTGGAATTCTAAGAACATTACAATTTTGAAGGTCTTACCCTCTAATTTAACCTCCCAGGGCTCCCTTAAGAACTCAACCACTAAAGTGGCCCTTTAGCTGAATAATTCAGTAAAAACTCCAGGCACATATATACAGGGATAAGCTACTGACAAGAAATTTGGAATCCACAGTTTTGAGCTATATGTTGAGGCCAACATTCATGTATTTAAGCAGCCTAAAATTTAGCTCAATCACATTGATTTTCTTATTTCCTTTCACTCTACTCTGCTTTTCCCTTTGTGGAACAACATCTTGTAATGACACAGCTATAGTGACTTCCTTCTTCATAACCTGGTCTTTATTCATGGGAAGCTTCCCATCAGTGTGAGTTCTGAACAGTGGGTTCAAGTTTATACAACGCTCTACTATACGCTTTTGGATGCCCTACTTTTATCACATTTTGTATCTCAACTCCTGCCACCTTTCATATCTTCTAGATTTTTTTTTCTAGCAGTCTTAAGGGAAGCAACTTTTGTGCAGTTTTTATCCAGGGTTTATATTTGCTTCACTTATCCTCAAAGTGATTTATTACAGTGTGATGCTGGAAGTCAGAAAACATTGCATACATCTTCCAGCATTTGTGGATTGTACATAATACAAAATACACTAATTCATTCTTTAAGTTACACTGAAAGAAATAAAATCCTAGATTATATTTTCTATTTAATTACCAGTTTGAGCACAAATTGACTATCAGAAATTAATTTCTTTACCTGATTCCTAAGCTGTTGCTATTGAACTGCTGAACAGCAAAGTCATCACTTAGCGGTTTCCGCCTCCTAGCTTTGTCGTCAGAAAGTGAACTTTGATAAATTTAATCACTTCCCTTATTTTTTAATTAAAATGAAAAGGAAATAGACAGTATTAATTCAAACAAACCCATCTACTCTCTTGCTATTCATAAAATATATTTTAGCAGATAATATAAAAGAAAGAACTTAGATACAAAACTTGCTTTAAGTAGCCCAAACAGAAACCTTTACTCCTGAGGAAAAAAGGGCTGCTATCAGAGAAAATGAAAATCCAAATCTGCACTGCATCATCTGAAAGCTACTTGGGGGTTCAGCTAATGATAACCTGTTAATAGAAGAACAAGAGCCTCCCTGGAGCTGATTCTCCCCCAGACCATTTTTGTAGCAGTGTAAGTCCACTGGCACCTGTGAAAATTACCCTGGTTTACACCAGGATGTGGGACAAGAATCAGCCTCTGACCAGTCACGCTGCATCGAAAACACTAAAGTTTCAGGCATTACAGTTGTGTGTGGTTTTTGATCTATGATTTTGATAATAATTACTATCTACTAAATATCAAAATAATTGTACCCACTAGGGGGATTTTACTTTTAATTTACAGTACAGGTATTTTAGTTTGAGTCTATGAAAAGGTAAAAAAATATAACATTTAAAAATAAAATCATTCCTTAATAATCAGTCTCCTTCTTTCTCATAATCCCCTTTTGTGATGTCTCTTACTCACATGAATGTCAGGTTAGAACCGCCTGACACTGCTTCCTTCTGATGATGAAGCCTAAAGTATTCACAAATTCAAGTCCAGGTTAGGGATAAGAACTGGACCAACTTTACATCTTCAGGGAGTAAAATTCTGCTAAGACTACACAGAACTCTTTCTGCATTTGTTTTGTGTGTGTTTCCTGATTTTCAGTGTAAATCTTTCTTATTTGTAAGTATAGAGTGCAAGTTTTAACAGATATATATTTGTCCACAGTGTCTTGATTCCATTATCTTTTCTGCACTACTTTTTGGATTTTCTGGTGTACATCAGCATATAGTTCAAGTCATAAGTAAACCAGAATAGGAATGATTTTGTAAGAAATACAAAATCTAGTAAATATATGCAAGTTCTACTAACTTGTTACATTTATCAGGTTCCACTCTTCCTGCTAAATTCCAAAAAGTAGTCAAGAAAATGGAAAGTGAATGCCAAATGATGGTTGATGAATGAAAAGATGGATGGCTGAATGGATGGCTGAATGGGTACATTTATTTTACTGATCATATATAGTAGCTTGCCTGCAAATTTCTTCCTATGTAAGATCTAACAGTAAGCTTAGAGCTTAACCAAGCTTAGAAAAGCTCCAATAGCCGCTAAATTTAATGAAAAGACTCCCAGAGATGTCAGATGACTCCTGATTCAGCCCCACGTGAGACTCCTGTACACTCATATTTAGATGGAGATGTTTCTAGTTCCATTTCATCCCATTTTAACTAAGCAACCATGGTTCGAGACAAGCATCTGTTGTTCCTCTTTTAAGGACCACCTTCCCAACTCTGAGACTGCAAAGAACAGAAATGCACCAATCTGTCCAACTAACCAATGGAAGGGACCAACATTGGTCGAGACCTTTGTGGCACTGCACTGCCATGAGAGGACCTTCGTCCTGCATGCTCCACCCTTTCAGGCCGTCCTGCAGATGATGGATTACCTAAAAGCTAAAAAACAACAACAGAAAAAAACAGGTTTGTAAGTTCCATTCATGGTAACATTATGGTTATATGATTGGACATCAATCAGGTCAATCACATTTGGAAGCATAAGCTCTAAAGGCAACTAAACTTAGTTTTTAACTGAAAGGTTAGCTGAAAAGTAAATACTGTTGCCTGGCAAACCTGAAAAAGAAAAAAAATGGTTCCCTGATTTATGGCAGAGCTTTGTAACCAGCAGTCACACATCAGAACAAAAAGAAAAGAAAATAATTTTTGAAATATTCTTTTGCCTTTGTTGTTGCTGCTAAGATGACGTTAGATAATCTTCTGAAGAGTAGTACAACCAGTCATGAGATCTGTGGAGATTGGGCTGCACTGAAAAGGCAAGTCTTTCCTGTGTTCAGCTACACAGCTTTGTCCAGTTTGCAGCATGTGAACAAGTGCACGTCCTCCTGTCTTTGAGCACGCTGCTTTTCTATAATGGCCTTCGGTTGTTAAAGCCTTTTAAAGGTCATTGAAACATGTAGAAGGGAATGTAGACACACTTCATCTCACATCACAGCTGTCTCTTTCTGTTCACTACCCTTGCAGAAAATGTTGCTATTTTAGTAACTAAATGGTACTATTTTAATGCTCTCCAGAGTTTATCGTGCAGTCATTGAGACTAATAACAGCTTGGGCACCAATTTTAATGGGAGAATTTTTAAAGAGTCATTTCAGTGTAAACTGCTAGGCTAGAAGGGCAGGCAGCTGATTTCTACTCTTACGTGAAACACATTAGATTTGAGGTTTCCACTCTGGACTGTTGCAGACTGAGCGTGTAAAGAACTTGCTTCGGTCTTTAGAGAACAGGGAAGCCTACAGATGCATCTGTCAAAGTGCAGAGACTCTGCTATGGATTAATGGACAGAAGTGTCAGTAGACAAGATCACACAGAGACATCCTCGAAAGATATGGAATGGCCCTGGCCTCTCCATTTGGAAGAAGCTGTTTGCCTGCATTCTCATGCAGAGATGCAGTCTGCAACTTCAAAGGCAAGAAGAGATGGTCTAAAAAGGAAGGCAGTGACAGTGCAAAGATAAGGTAGAAAATGGAAATATGATGAAACCTGTGACTCCATAAATCTGGGTCACTGTCACACTGGGGAAGAATCTTGATTGCCCGGATCTTGGTTGTCCAGAGATGTTTCATGATAAAGAGCATATCCTGAAAATTCTGGGAATGAGTTGAATGAAAACAATACGATGGAATGGATTCTTTGACATAAAAAATAATAATAAAAAAAAATTTACTGATGAAATATTTTTCCAGTTAAAATGTAGCAGTTTTATAAAGCAACATTTAGACGGGCAAAATAAAGAAAAACAATCTTTTGGAAAAATTATTGTTCAGCTAACCCTTAATTAAAATTTAGATTCAGTTGTCCTTTAATAAAAGCAGCCATTATTGTAATTTATTCTGTGGGAAAATCATTATAAAGCAAATTAAACTGATTTCAGCATGACATAAAAAAGGACTGTAAAAGAAAATGCAGAATAATAAACAAAAATGAATGGGGAGGGAAAAAAAAAGAAAAAAAGAAAAATGTAGCAAATAGGTCCAAAGGATGGACTCTAAAAATTAATCCAGGAAAAAAAAAACAAAACAAAACACAAAAAAAAGCACAAAAAACCCACCCTCCAAAAAAAAAGAACAAAAGAAAGAAAACAGACTGATTTGGCAAGCAGATGTTAGAAGGAAGATTTATTTCACACACCAGAGAGTCTTCTGCATCTCTGTGGGATGGCTTTGCAAGTAGACCAGCTGCCCTAGAGTCAACCATTTTTAAGTCGGTCTTCCAGCCTCCCTGAACATCTTCATTAGACAAATTATCTGTTCTATTACATTTCTGAGTCTCATACTTTTTCTCATAACTGGACTTGACCTGTTCACTCCTGGGCTCCACAAAGGAAGGACCCAGGTCACCAAAATCTTCTTCGATGCTGGTTTGTCTGGTTAAAGTTTTCCTACGAGCAAGCAATGGCCTCGTGCTTTTCCTGCAGGAACAGTTAGCAGTCTCTGCACAACAGCTAGATGCAACATTGGCAGAAACTGAATCACAAGTGTATCTGAAATTAAAACGAGATTCTTCTTCTTCACTTCCACAGTCTAGTCCACTGTCTGGGCTTCTCGATAAGGATCGGCTATATTTACATCCTTTGTCGTCTGCAGCAAAATCCTCCATGCCTGAAATTCTGTGCTTGGCTGGGTACCAGTAGTTGTGCTGCTGGTCTTGATTGTAGGGCCTAGGTGGTCTAGAGTCTCTAGCTATTGTGGGATTCTTTTTATAGGGCATACCTAAACCCTGCTTGTACAGCAGTTCAGAGTATTCACCATCCTCTTCAGCTACTTCTGGAATACTGAAAAGCTTTTTACTGTGATGTATCTGCTGTGAAAAGTCAGGCTGTTCCAAAAAAGTGGCTTCAGTGGTCTTATCGCATTCCTTAAGATTATGTAAATGTTAAAAACCAGACAGGGAACAAATAGTGTGTGACAAAAATAAAATGGGAGGGGAAAAAGGGAGAAGAAAAGAAAAATAAAGACAGAATTAGTTTTAGAGCAATGGCAAACAGAAGACATGCAGCTTATTTAGTGAAAAGGATGTCATGCTTTGAATGAGAATCTGTGAAAAATAAAGACGTGATTAAGAAGTTGCTGGGTGTCAGATACAACATGAAATGTCAGTACAAACAACTGAGTGATGCTCTTAACAAGAATAAACCCATGCATTGCATTTAAAACAAAGCAATAAAAGCCACATACAAGTTCCAGCATGGTGAATGAGAATGGCATTAAAACACAGCACTAGTGTTTAGTATGTTCCTTGCCCCATGCCAAATTGCAGTTTAATTTTTCTTTGTAACCAGAGCCCATATCTGAGGATGAAAACTCTGTTTGAGCAAGCTTTCCTGCTTTGCATCTGTTAAAGCATCCTGTATGAACAGCAAATAGTTTTAAATCTCCTGCCAGAGGAGAGCTATTCTGTGGACATTGTTAAAGGAGTTCTAGTTTCCTTTGCAAAACTAAAAAAACTGCACCATTTTTCAATCTTAGATTCCACAGAAAGAACCCTGAGAAGCAGGCTGCTCTCTGATATCACTTGGTCTGCACTGTCATCAAATCTTTCATCGTAATCTCATACCTGCTTGATAAAACCAATGTGAAAATCAGCCTATTAGCAGAAGATAGTAGAAGTCTCTTTTTACACCAGGATTAAGTAAAAACTATCTCAGCCTGGATAAAATAAGCATTCTGAACATGATAGATGTATTTCATAATTTTTCTATTACATTTACACAAGACACAGGTTAGTGTGACAGAAGCATCCTATGCAGTATCTTTGTTAGGCTCTGAGAAGAGACAAGTGAACAATGATGCAGGAGGTGTTGGTTTTGACTGGCATGGTTTATAGATTCTACATCACGGAGATCACCTCTCCTTGTACTTTACTCAGTGCCCAGATCAGGCAGGTCTCTGGACAAAACACCACCCGTAAATAATGACAGGATCATCTTGGAGACTTCAGCAGTACCTCTCTCTCTGAGCATGTTAAAGTTAACATGATTTTGGATGTCTTCTTCCAGGCATTAGAAAGTTTCTAAGTTCCTGTAGGACAATATTTGTTTCACCTATTTTAAATATTTTTTCAAATGCTCATCACACTTGGGAAACTTTTGAGACAAATTGCCATAGAAGTGGAAAAAAGTCAATAAATATGAGCAAGAATAGTTTTGCTTGAAGCTCAGATATCCCACATTAGAATGCTCAGATCAGGTTAAGCGAGTTGAATCTTTGTGTGTCAGCCTTTGTTTTAGGGAAACATTGGAAGGAATGATAATCTCCCTCTAAAGCAAATATATACCTGCACGCAAAATATTTTCTTGTTACCTGGGAGCATCTATTAGCTTGTGGGAGAATACTCAGTTACAGCTGCAAGGGCATGGTTGGCACACTTTCAGATGCATGAGGAACAGGAATCTGATTACACTGTGGAAAATTCAGCAATCGTGTTTTTCGTTTTGTTAATTACTGATGTTGCAAACAGAAATGGCATCTAGTGAAAGAGGAGGAAATTACTGAGCACTTTGGGAGAAGAACCCGCCCCGTATTTTATATCAGAAAAGGTATCAGCATGGTGGGCCATATACTCCAAATGAGACTCAGATATCCAGGAGTTCTTCCCCAGGAAGTACTCATATATTGAATTCCACTTTTGCAGAAGGAATCACCAACCGTACCCTTCACATACAAAACTGCATCAAGAGAATTTGCCTGCAGACTTTAACAGGTCTAAAATTATTTACTACATCAATTAACAGTCTGGATCTTTCTTTTTAAATATCAACACTGGCAATACTAATTTTAAACCATGAAGTAAATGTACTTTCTGATGCATAAAGAACAACAGTCTAGAGATACTTCACACTTTCCCAGAGAAAATGGACAGAAGTAGCATGCAGAAGTCTTTGAGTTTCAGCCTTTACATTAGCAGAATAGAAACTCTGATTTATTTTTTTGAAAAGTACCTGTTGCATTCCAGATAGTATCAGAATAAAAGTATCAGAATAAAATTCAAAGTACATGAAAGCAGGTACAAAAAGCTTGTATGCATGAGAAAAGAGTATTTTTTTTTTTTAGTTAAATAACAGCATACTGAAGGAAAAAAATCAACCTGTGGGTTTCCCTATCATTCAAGTTATCCAACTTTCTAAGAAAAAATGACTTAGTGTAATTGCCAGACACATAGAAAGTAAAGACAATTTACATATGCAAAAATACTATGGGAAATATGTATTCTGTATTGGTTAGGTTTGACATTTTACATATACTAAAGTTGTATTTCATTACGAATAGCCCTGTGTAGAGTTAAAGCAATATTTCTGATAGGTATTTCCTACTCTCTCTGGTGATTTCCAAATAATCATAGCATGAGGATTTCTGATAATGCATTTATCAAACAAAGCTGACCCAACTCCCTTTCTTACAAGCACGCCTTAAAGCCTATGGAAGAGAGAGTTCTGGGAACATGGACAAATTACTCAGACATGAAAAGGCGAAGTTGGGTTTTTTCTATACAAATGTGTGTTTATATAAATCTCCTTGCTCAGAAATAATTCATTGTCTGGGTAGCACATGTAGTGTATTGTCATATAGATATAGGAAAGGTCCCCAGAAATTGCAACTTCAACAATTACACATAGGAAAAGTCAATTAGTTAAAAGATTAGCTATCAAGTAATGTTGGGGTGGGGGGAAGTAGTAAACGTATATTGAAGTGGCCTCGGCATCATGAAAAATGTTCAGCCCAGTTCTAATTCTATACAACTATAAGTTTTAATGGTCTGCAAAATCCATAACTGACTAAAAGAAATGCTTTGAAGGAAGAACCATAATATGGAGGTATTCCTAAAGGTTTCTCTGCAGTCCCACTTACCTTAAGTGCATTGTGTGAAGTCACACTGACTCGTCGCCTTCCTCCATCCTCCAGCTGCATTTCGGAGTACAGCTCTTCCTCATCTTCTTCCATAATATCAGACAAATCAGAACCTCTGCTGCTCTCTGTATGGTACTCTTCACCATGGCAATAATGAGGCTATGTGACAGAGAGAAAAATCTTCACTGACTGTAAAGCTGAAAATCCTTGTGTAACACCAGTGAGAACTACAGCATTTCCTGGGTTTGAATATCACACTAATAACCACATATAAATTACATCATGCGACTTGCTGATCTGTTCTAGGGGAGAGATCATGTATAAACCCTTTTTGCCTATTTATGCTCCCAGTTCAAGAAATCCAATCCTAATCCCATAGGGAATACAAAAAAGGATGTCTGCGTTCACACCACCAAATCTAGTTTTAGTTTTGATTTAAAGAGGTCCTTCATGCATGAATGGACTTGCTGACCAAACTGTAAAAGCCCTAGGACAATTCACGTATCATCTGCTCTTCACAGCTGTTTGTTACATCACAGCGTAATTTAAAAACGATGAGCATTTAAGTCTTCAGGATGTTACTGTCATTTTATGGTATAGCCAGTTGATGGAATTTCAAGCTTACATTCTCTTAAACATTGTATGGACTGGTTAAAAACATAATTATCTTTTAAAATGAGTCCAATATTTCAAGTTTCTGTAAATTGCAATTAGTGAGAAGATAAAGAGGAAAAAGTATGTCCTACTGAATTGCTAATGTAATATAGGAGTGGCCTCTGTTAAACATTACATCTAAGAAAGAAGATCATAAACTAAACTTGTTGTATTTCCAAGGACAAATTTTCAAATGGAGTCCCCTGGCTGTCAGACAGCAGTAGAATGTTTGAAGTACTAGAACGATAGGGATTTCTGCATCCCTTCCCCCAGCAATACTAATGAAGAAATAATTTCCATGGTACCAGATCAATTCCCACAGCAGTGTAACACGCTGATATCAATCAGTCCCAGCAGTGAGAAGAAAACGTCTACAAGCAATTTCTCCAAAGTGAATATGGTTTTGCCCTCCAAATACAAGAGACAATTTCTCCTCTTTTAATTCTTTGTTTTGGAGCTAAAAAAATTGTAGGGTGAACCCTTTAGTAGTAATTCATGGCGCCAAGCCCATGAATGTTTTCAGATCCTTCAGATGCATTATATTAGGAACATCTTAGAGAAAAAGCCACTGCAGTTTCACAATGGTTTTGGTTTCTTTTTGAACTTAAAAGATCACAGTATATTCTAATGCTTTGTTTTTCACATCTAAACTTTGCAGCGCTTACAGTAAATTTTATAATTGCATTAGTTCTATTGCAGGAGAATCTTGGTCCTGTTATTCATAGACAATCACTCATGTTCTCAGCTGTATTCAAACAGACTCGGGGGTTGCACTGGCACAGTACTACCAAACCTGCCCAGCTAAGTGCCCTGGAGAGTATCGAAGGCCAAGACAGCTGAAATAAAGCCCTGAGAGCTGGGCAATCAGATTACAAAGACCTAGTAAACTGTCTCCAAGGCTTATCCATCGGGGTTCTAAGAACAGGAATGCCTTGCTTAACAACCACTCAATTATTTACATAAATCTTCTAATTTAATCATTACATTAATTGAGGTATAAAATGTAAGTAGGAGATATTATATAAGCAATAATTACCCAATTCTGCTTGCAATCACTTAACTCTGTATGTAATAGGGCATGCATACTCTATGCTCAACAACTGGGTGCTTTTACACATGCAGATTTCCACTGAAACCTCTATGCTCATATATTCTATGCACTTGTGGTTATTATTTCACAGATTTTCTAGCACAGCCCTTCCTGTAAATGTCTCAGGTTGTCTCTGAATTTTAGGTCTAGCTCTGATACTTACTTCCCTCATCCTTATTATTTATCTACAGAGCAAATCAACATCTTGCAGAAAATAATATCCTCGTACATTTTTGTGACAAAATAAAGTAATGTAATTTCCATTTTGTCTTGGTTGATGGGCCTGCTGAACCAGATCCTCAGAGGTAGTGACATACTTGGATAATAGAATCACTTAAGTTGGTAAAGACCTGTAAGATCATCACATCCAGCTGTTAACACAACATTGCCAAGTCCACTGCTAAACCATGTCCCTCAGCACCATATTTACACATCTTTCAAATCCCTCCATCAACAGGGACACCACCATTTCCATGGGCAGCCTGCTCCTGGACTTGAAACCACTTTTGATGAAGAATTTTTTCCTTAACTCCAAACTAAACCTCGTCTGGCACAACTTGAGGCCCTTTCCTCTTGTGAGGATCTGGATAAGAAAGACTAACTCTTTAAGTTCACAAAGAAAGTCTGTGAGACACCTGTCACCATTCCCTGGGGGGCATTTTAAACGGGAGAGTTTTAAATCAGTGTATCTTCCTAAAAAATACAATACAACAGACATGAAGAATTTCCATTAGTAGCCATATCTAATGCTAATAAAAAGCTTGATGAACAAACACTAATGCTGCTTGCAACTGCTTGTGTTTTTCTTATACTCTTATCTATGGAGTAAGGCAAGTCAACTGATAGAAAACCAGAAACCTTTGACTGGGAATCAGGATACAGAATAGCAGTTTTTTCTGGAAGATAGCAGTGGCACATGAGCAGTAAACTAATCATTTCTTATGGAAAAAAACCACTGCAGATTAAGTTTCTCCAGTTTTCTCCATTCATTTCTTCATTAACAAACCAAGTGGTAAAAGGGATCATCTTTCATAACCAATGCAAATTCCTATTCAAGGAATAACTTTAAGGGTTCCCAGCCTTCAATGATGTGTTTTCATATGCAGTAGTAATACATCACACAGAAAAAGCCCAGAGCCCAAACATGACACTCCAGTCACCTTTTCTATTTCAATTTTTTTCAGCCTCATTTTTGTTTAGTTTCCAGTGCTTAAGACTGCTGCATGAGATAATGATCCATAGATGCATGGTGCCAAGTACTCAGCTCTCCCTAGACAGTGTTCTGCTCTGGTAATGGGTCATGCATCTACCTCCACAAAATTTAGCTGCTTCTCTGTAGAGTTTACGAACATGGCTACAACAATCAGATGGTGACCTGGATAGCCTGCCAAGCTTCATAAAATACTTGTTTCATGTTGGACAAATGATACAATAACAGGACCAGGCTACTTACTTGCTTTCCAAGTTCTGACCCTTTCAGGAAATCATCAACTGAAGCCCCTCTTCTTTTGACATTAGGAGAATCATAGCCATCTTCCTCTTCATCTGAGTTAGCATACTGGGCTGCACTGCTCCTTTCACTAAAAACACTCCTCCTTTCCATCTAACAATGCAAGAAAAAAAGGAAAATGGTGAAGCAGACTTGTTTCTGCAAACAATGGAAGAAGTATAAGGCAAAAGGACTCAAGAACACAACATTTAAGCATACTCACAGTTTAAAGAAATGTTAGTTTCCCCTCACTGTAATATTTAGTTTTTAAGAATTTTTTCTTGTTGTGTTACTCTCACTCATAAACAATTCCATCAACTCAGATGGAAGCTTTCTTCACTGTACCACTTATGTAAAAATTCTCAGTATTCTACAGTGACAAGCTGCTAATGAAGACACTAATTTCCATTTGGCAGTGGGATGACCTAAAACACTACAGTGTTTTTGACCTCAGTACAAAAAAAAAAAAAAAAAAAAGCTATTGAATGAGACTTTGTGCACTTCCTTTGCTCTGAGGTGACTCTTACCCTCTACTGATTCCTGCTGCTTACTCTCCTGACAATAACCATCAGCAGTGTAACAGGCTGGATGAAGGGCAGGGAAAAGACACATAGCTTCTTCTGCAGCAGTCTACTGCAAGGAAAGAATTTCTACTACTGGGAACTAAACATGAAAAATATAATTGGCAAAATTTGATTTATTTTACAGTGAATCCATCTGTAAACTTCTGTCCAGATCCCTGAATTAAACATTTCAAGCATCACTAAAATTAATGTCATTAAACATGGCTCAGAGCATGCATTATGCCAGCAAACTTCAAACCAGAAAAAGTATTTCAGTTGTCTTTCTCTACATGGTTAAATCAACTTACACGTCAGAGTGCCAAAGAAATTAATTGCCTTTTCTCCCTCTTATTACATTTATTCTAGCTTGCTTTATTTAAAAGCAAAAGGGAGAAATATACACATGCATATATGTGTATTCAGCAGACCTTACTGGTCTAGAATTATTCAGCTTCCCAAAAGCTCTGCCATCATCCACTGTCTCAATTCCGTCCCAAAACAGGGAGAGTCAATAAGTTTGGGCTGTTAAGATGTGTGACCTGTCACAATTAATGGAGTTTTTTTGGCAATACAATGGGAGGCCAAAGACTGGACATAACATCTGATGACTGCCAGATGAAGGACCAAGAGAATGTATGAAAGAATAGTGACACCAGAGCTTGAGACAGTCATGAGCAGCTTGTGATGAGAAAGTGAGTGCCCAAGGCACAGGGAGTATTTAAATATTGTATGCTTGGGTAGGAAAACCAGAGCATGTTGTCAGGATGCATATGCATCATCTATGCTGACCCAGGAGCCTCAAATATGGGATTTAAAATAACTAGCATCTGAGTTACCACAGCAGCCACGGGTCATATTGGCCTCAAAACCAGGGAGTTTCCCTTGGGCAGTGATGCTTCTAGTAGCTACAAAAGGAGCTTTAACAAAAAGCTTTCACATGGCAGATATGTTGAAGCAGTTGTAAACGTCTGTGAAGGTGCAGCACTGAGAAAGGGGCACTCTTGAAGGGCAAACATGTAAAAATGCCTGTGGATCCCTGACAGCTTACAAAATAGTGCTTTACAAGTATCTAAATTGCTATTTGCTATTTCAAAAAAGCAGATGGTTTCAGAATACAAACATGTCTTTTAACTAATCACTCGTTAGATTCCCTTACAGAAATGAGACTCTGTCCTCATTTTGTAAACTGCCAGAAAGATCAGTTCTCAGACTAAGTCTGCTCGGGACTTTTGCCTATCTGCCTATTTCTGGAACCAGCTTTAATCTGCCCTTTGTTTTGGTCTCTTTCAAAGAACTTCAGTACTTGGTTGACTTTTCAGGCACAAGCCTCCCTTTTGACTCCTGCAGGAATCATGCAGTTCATAGTGATATTATGGGGTTTCTGTGATGATCAAAGGCTGATCAATGTTCTTTACAATTACAAGCGTATTTGTGGAAGATGGCACAGAATTTTAGCACACTGCTTCTTCTCAAACTATGGATCTTCAGGGTTTAGGAATGATTAGCTGCTCCTTAAAGCATATGTTGATAAAATTCTTTGATGGAAGGTGCACTAATGAATAAAGTCAGCCCAGAAGAGCCTTAAGAAAAGGTTTGCCTTTACCCTATTGCTCTCTGCAACTCGTTGGGCAGCTTCTCTCGCCATGGCTTTTGCGACAGTATTTGGGACAGGTGTGCCTTGAGGTTGGGGGAGTATTCTGTTAGGTGATGGAGACCTCCTCCCCTGAAGTGGGCTGTGAAAGTTAGGAGCAGGTGGCTCAAGCATGTGTCCATGAACGGGGGATGCCGAACGAGTCTGCTCCCATGACTCATCCATTTTTAAATGTGGACCTAAATGTTCTTCTTTGGTTTCTGGGACTCCGGCACTTGCTAATGGCTTAGATTTGGGAGCAGTTCTGGGGTGAGGGGTTGGAGGCACCAGTAGGTCAGATGGAATGGCAGCAACAGAAGAGTCCACTGATTCCCCTTGTGCAGAGAGTGTTCGAACAGTAACTTCCTTTGCTTCCAAATTCCTTAATCTCATTAGCTCCACCAGTGTGTTCTCTGCTGTTGGAAAGATCACCTCCGCCACCTGAGTACACAAACAAGAAACTTACTACCATGAGTACCTGTTTCCCTCCCCCTCAACCCTACTAAAGTATAACCTTTAAAATCTTAACAGGGAGTGAATTACTGCCAACACAGAGTGGGCTGCAAGAGCCCACATTAGGGCTCCACACCACTTAACACCAGTGCCTTTAATCCTTTCAACCCATTCGTCCAAAAGCTTATGTGCTTATAGAAAGGAAACTAATGAGTAAATTAGCACAAATGAAAGAGTAGGTTCTACTGAAAACTGAGAAAACCCTGCACATGTTCAAGTCCTGTCACATGTCTATTGTTGCCTTTAGCTGGCAGTTGAAATTCACCTAATGTAGGTGGTCACTGTAACGCTGGAAGGAGAACTCACCCGTTGACCTTTCGCATAAACACCATAGCCTGTGACACTGGCACCATGGGAGGTCCCTGTTGCTGTCAGAGTTGGTGGTTTCCAGGACACCTGTATGGTTGCTGGGATGGACCCAGCCCGTACAGTAACATCTTGAGGTGGAGCTGGAGGACCTAATAAAGACAAGATTGGTCACTGTTGAGGATTAAATCAGAAGTATATGCATCAAGTGATATATACCTGTGAGTTGAAAACTACAGATCTCAAAGCACTTTTTTTTTTTTTAAGATGACAAAATATCCTTATAGAAGTTATTATGTAAAAACAGAAACAGAGGCTCAGCAGGTCATGAAGCCAGGAACTGACCTGCATCTTACAGCCATTAACTAAGCTATATTTTTTTGCAAGACAGTTGGTATGTGCAACTCTCTCTGGACCTATTTTTATCCCTCCAGGCTGTGTAACTGCTATTTAGTCTGAATGCAGATGATGTTAACAGAAAAATGCAGGGAGAAAAAGGCCCACGAGTGTCAGTGTTAGTGGAAAACTGCTACAAGTGACAGCAAGTGACTTTCTGGTATGTATCTCTGCACTGAACACACACTACATACTCAGAAATCTCTTGCAAATTCTGTCTCTCTGGACCATCAGTGGCTCCAAGTCACAATTTACAGGTCAGAAGCACCCTGACACTAAGGTGCAATGTAGACTTCAAGCCAAAACTTTAACCTTTATAACCATCAGCATGCTGATTTAAAGGACAACTGGATTCAGTCTTTACTCTTCACTGAAGAAAACAATATGCCTACTAACCTTTTCAGGCATTTACAGTATGTTAGTATAATAGCACAACAAATAGGTCCTTAAGTAAAAGGCATTATTACCATATTATAAACTTACTATTAATTTGGACAGAAAGTAAAAGATAAAAATATAGAAATTATTAGTTAATGAATATTTCAGGCATCCTGTTGTGTTAAATTAACGTCAGACCCCAAGAAGTGTTTCATGCTAAACATTTCAGAAGCAGGGTTCAGCTGTAGTCATCTCTGCCTAACAGCTGGAAGAATACAAACCTTGGGTGCTGTGAGTTTGCTTTTGCCAGTGAATTAAGCACAACCAATTTCTATTCATCAACTGAAAAGCTACAAATATTTTAACTGTGTGTATCCATTGCTACCAAACAAATAATGATAGAAGTGTAAATATTAAATATGCCTCAGCCTCCAGATATGCTGGCAAACTGTCAGTGCATTTCAATAGTTTGCTGTTACTGAATTTCATCCTCTACTGGGCATGGAAAGAAAATTGTGGTCATGTTCAGGACACCACAGGCGCAACATGAAATTTTTGCCTATAGCATCCCTTGCATCTATAATGTATTTTTAACTTGTAAGGCCAAACTATGGAAACTGACAAGACATAGTTCTTGATTTAGGATTAAATTTCAGCTTCCCTGACCATCCTATTTTATTGACAGGCCCAATCCCCCAGTCCAGCAAAGCTTCTCGGTTTACAAGAAAGAATGCATCTGATCTATTCCAGTATCTTGTCAATGACAACAACATTCATCTGCTCTTGCAGGAGAAGTCACCTTCATTGCATTCTCCCCAAACCAGACAATCCCCAGGAAGTCTCTCTCAACCTTCAAAGGCTATAGCAGAGATAGGGTTAATAAAATGTAATGTCCAAGGATTAATATGGTTTCTATTTCCGCCCCCCATCATTAAATGGGTAATGACCATTGATGACTTTTGCTGCTCTTGGTCATCAACATAAATGTTTGATTCAGAATTCTGCCACAGTTTGGTCTTCATGAATTTATTACCTACATTAGCCCAAAACACACAGCAGTCCCATTAGTCCCAGTCCTGTCAATACTTATGTCTATTTTTAGATCTGAGTGCCCAAAAGAGAATTACTATTTTACTTAAGCATTTCTAATGCTTCGGTGTAATCAAGAAGAGGAGTTCAATTGCTCAGCAACTAAAGTGCTGTCACTCAGCTTTGGTCTGATAGGAAGCAATGTGTTTTCAAGTATAAATCATGCAAAACTTGATATATCTATGCAAAGAGAAAAATTAAAAGGTGACTTGTAATTATCCTGTACTGGTCTCTAGCTCTGAAATGTGAGCAGTTATCTCAAGTTCATTTTTACTTAATGTATTCCTAAAAAAAAGCCTGAGATTGATAGTGTGAAAATTTTAAAATATTCACTGATCCCCCCTCCCTTTTAGTCTAAGTGGCTGATGGTATCCTTCTCTATAAGGGTATCACTGAACTCACAGTGAAGAACAGATATTCTCAGCTTCAAATAAAGCAAGCACATGTATTCATTTGTAAATATTTCTGAAGCCCTTAGAGAAGAGTCAGTACAAATGTCACCAGGTGCCTGTGGCCAGTTATGTTGCAGTTCATGCTGCACTGTTTGCTAAACCTGACATTCACCACAGGTAAAGGTTTATGTGAGATCACTCCCTCCCATACATCTTTCAGAGAAGCACAATAAAAAAAGATTCCCTTCACACAGAGTATCTGTATTGCTCTCTCAGCATACTCTAAAATCATCTTTCAAATATGTCCCTTACAATGTAGATCAACTGAAGGTATTTAAGATGGAAAAATAATCCAGAGTCTGAGAGAAAACCAGTATTAGTCACATTAAAGACACTTTTTTTTTTTCCCTTTTAACTTCTTTAACTCTAGTTTTGAAGAAGAGAGATGCAATTATTCAAAGCCAGTAATACTTGAAGACAAGAACATGACACACTATGATAATAACTCCCATTGATGACTGATTTCATGGGCATCCTTTTCCCTTTGTTTCAGTGACTCCTGAAATACAAGCATCATTTTCTAATCACTTCAGCAGTTATTTTAATTTGCTATCCAACAGTGAAAAGTTGACATGCTTTTGTAAAAATGAGCTTTGTGAACTGGTGGGGAAGATCCTGGGATCTCTGGATCTAAAAGCAGGAGCTTTGCTGCATTTAACTCCTCAGCAGGTAACAGTTCATTTATTGCATTAGCATACTTCAGCAACTAGAGGGAGATACAGTATGTTAAGTGTCTGGCCTGAAAACATCTTACTGGAAAGGCCTTTCCCAAAATAACAAAGAAATCATTGCTATCTATGAAGTTCAAGCCACCATCTAGGCAGTATTTCCCAACTCCCACAGAACATATACAAACTTAAAAATGCCTCCCCCCAGCAGATTCTACAATAGCACTACCACTTATCTCACTGAAATTAGGACATAAATGTCTGAGCTGAGGACATTTTTACTGAAAATGTAAATCAACAGCATCAAAACCAGTAGACACACATGGAGATTAATCTGTGAAAACACTTAGTGTGTGATCTGTGATGATGATAAGCACGGCTTTCCTTAGCTTATCTCCCAAATATGCTTCAGTCCTTACTCAGGAATGAAGAAGAAAAGAACCCAGGGCAAAAATTAATTTTAGATACCATAAATCAATCCAATAATCCTCAATCTGCTCCTGAAAGTGACAGGGATTACATCATAAAACTAAAGGTTAGATTAATTTATCTGGTATTTTCAGAGAAACTTAACTGGAGAGTTTTGGGGTAGGGGAAAAAATATCAAACCTGCTGGCAATGTAGAAAATTCCACAAAGGCTTCCTTTTTTTCTCGTTGTTCCAGGGGAAGCTGCCAGGGCATCTGATGGGGCTTTGCCATGACCTTCACCTTGTAGGCCATATTGGGCTTCAAATTAAAAAAATGGTACTTGTAGCTAGCAGCCTTGACAATGTCAAATTCCTCTTCATTAAGAAAGATCACATGACTGTAATTACTGTTTGTAGGGAGCCAGGACAGCTCAGCAGAAATCTGGGTTATATTGTCCACTTTAAGATTAGAGGGGGCTACTATGACATCCTTCCCAACTAACAAAGTGCACTGTAGTTCATCTGAGTTACCCTTGTTTGTAATGCTCTGAACTGATATTCGGTATGTACAAGTAGAAATGTTAAGCTTTTCTATAAGAGCTTTCGTTCTGCTTCCCAAGGCTATGTTCATCCGTACTTCTTTGTCAACCAGAACATTGTAGCTGCTAATGGTTCCCCATCCGGGTGGCACTACCGGTGGCTCCCAGCCCACAATGACACTTTTGGCTAGTTGTTTGATAAGGGTGATTTTTCTGGGATAAGGCACAATGTCTTCTCCAATTTCATCAATGTTCACATCCAGAGTCCCTGCGCCATTGCTGATTACACTAGACTCTATGTGACTTGGTGGACTTATCTCCAAGAGATCTCCTTCCACAGCAGGCCCCGAATGGTTGATAAAATTCTGATCTTGTTCACTGCTTAATGTGCTTGATAATCTGGTCTCATTGTCTTGAACAAAATCCACAAAATTTGAAGGGACTAGTCCTCTTTGTCCATCTAGAAGTTCCCCTGGTGAGAAAGAACAATGCCATTAAAATCCTCAGTGGAGCATAGCTCTTGCTTGTCAATGCTTTGCAAGTGGACAAGATAAGGCAGAAGATTTAAGTGAAAACTGTATATAAACAGCATTTACCATTTAAAAATGTAAAGGCTTTGCAAGGCAAAATCCATAACTGCCAGTAATTCCTATTGGCAATCTTGCCAATAGGAAAAGTTGACAATATGAAATACCTTATAATTAGCTTTGCCTGCAAGGAGGGGCTACGCTGGTGCAGAAACTGTCTTAATTAGCACAATGATGATGGGGGTAAATTTAGCAATTGATTTGGTAGTAGATGAAGGAAAGAATTGGGAGTAAGTTTGACAGATGAAATGATTTGAATCTCCATGAATTATCAGGAATTCACACATAAAAAAAAATACCTTCATAAAAGCCATCTTCATCCATATCTCCATACACATAAAGGTACTTTCCTGCCGTAAGGGGGAGCTCTGCTTCTGGATTTTCATTTGGTCCATCAAAAGGGTTGTAACTGCAATAGAGTACAGAGGGGACACGTGTGTTCACCTACAACCCCCACACAACGGACAACTAATCAGAAAAAGGTGGACAGTTTTAAGGCGCACAGGAAGATAATTCCTCTGTTCAGTCTTCTTGCTTCCCCTCCGAAACATGTTCCAAGTGGAGTCCAGGTGAGTTTGCTGTGAACAGTAACTGCATCACCAACAGGCTGCCATGAAATGCAAGCTATCTGTGTAAGCAGCACACACTTAAACCCACGTCCTCTTCTGAAGAATTTATTTACACATTTCTCACGTCTCTTTGAATACATTGGCAAAAATTATTATTATTATAATTATTAAAGTTAATTAAAGCAAACTCAGTTCTAGAGGTCTTTAGTAGTCCCCATATTCCTTTTGTTATATATGGCAGTCTTTTACAAGTTTATTAGCTTCAACAGAGATAAGTTAAATAAAGGCAAAAATAGTGAGTTACTGTTAAAACAAGCTACTCATACACAAAAACTTCTTATGAAGTAATTAAATCTATATCCATCCTGCAAGAAATTGTTATTTACAGAAATTTTTATCATGACACTAGTTTATAACTGAAATTTTAATGTGAAAATCAAAATGTGTGAGGAACTTCTAAATATTTCTTGCACAGATGAAAAAAACAATTTATAAGAACAGACTGAGACATTCTCTATAAAGCAGGAGGTACACATTCTCATCTCCTTCAGACATAGAAGGCTAGAAACACAGCAGTGAGTACAAGAGCCAAGCCATGATAAACTTCCTCTGACAATTAAAGCACATGGAAATGGCACTGCAGACAGTGCAAACAGGAAAGAAGTCTGCTATCCATAACATTGGTTCCAAGTAATAATTCAGTGCATGAATAGAAGTGAAGCAAAACCAAATGCTGACTATTACAAAAATGTATTATATATGTAATACGTTGTGGTTTTTACCTATAACGGGCAATGCAAAGATGGACTTTCCCAGAATATCTCTGCTTTGAGGTATTGGAATTCTGATCATTATCCATCTGTAGAGGAAAAAACAAACAGCAGATGATGTGATTTCAGAAAGATGCATGCACTGTTTTCCTGACAGGTGACAGAACTCAGACAGATAACATGTCACATATAAAAAAAGTATTAAATTCTAACATGGAAAGAACTGGTTAATTTTACTTAGAAGAGCTTTGGCTGAAAAGGAATTGCAATTTTGATTCTAACTGGTCAAAGAAACTGAGCTAATTCCTTGACATCTTGCTAGAGATTTAGATCAGCTGTCTGAGACCGGATGTTGGTGCTTTGTCACCTGGTCAGTGGAAGTAGCTGAAGGGGATGTGGTATTGACCACACCACACTCCCTTTCATGCTGCTGACTAAAGAAATAGGAATGACTTAACCACACCATTCTCACTGACCACCTTAGCCTCCTGACTAAACTTTTACTAAAGTCTTTGTTAAAGTAAATTTAGTTAATCCAAGATGACCTGTTTGTTTTAAGTGATATGCCTAGTGCTCCTGGCCATAGCACAGCTATATGATCACACAGCCAGCCTAGGGTGATACCCTAATATTTCAGTCAGGAAACAATAGTAGAAACCTGATACCAGTGACTAAGTACTAAGACAAATGATGAATTTAGAGCTGGCTCAAATGTCAACTTCCAAACACTCAGAAATAGTCAGTCTCATAAAATGCATCCCCTTGACAATCTAATCCACAGCAGCAGCATCTGTTGAATGAATTAGTTTCCCTTAACTGAAAGAAATAATTTATTTCCTCATCATATTTAGTTCAATTCTGCAAAGCCACACATTTATTCCATTACAAATCTAGTGTACAAAACCTGGAGATTAGATTGCGGTGCTGCATCAACACAGACTTCACTTACTTGAGCTCTGCACTAAGTATCTCACTGATCAAATAGTAATTCTTTCTGTTGTGCTTTGAGTCCTGGAGAGCTTATAAAGTGAGAGATGCACTTATTTCTTTAGCTTATTTTACAGTATGTTGTGAACTCTTTGAGGAAAAATGACCAATTTTTCACTTGACCTTGAAAGAATTTTAATTAAGATAGAAATACTGGGTCTAACAGTGGGTTAGGTCTAACTAACTACTAGGTCTAACAGTGGGTTAGGACTAACTAACTAACTACTAGGTCTAACAGTGGGTTCAAGTATATTGTCCAAAAATTCACCAAAATTTTATAGCATGGACAGTGTTAATGTTGAACTGCAACTTTCAGGACTAAAATGGTCCCTGTTTATTTCCCAACATGGAACAGAAGTGCACCAGAAAAATAGTCAAGGCACTTTTACTCTGGGTTATCTCTTAAGATGTAAGTTAGCACAGCACTACTCCACCAACAACCCACTTCCAGGGAGGACAGTAATAGTCAGCTATGAGGTATTCTCCCCTGTCTAGCATTTGCGGATGCAGACAAATTTTCAAAGGTTATCATACAGATACCTTTTTATGGTCGTGTCACAAAGCTCCTAACAAACCCATTAATGCTCGCTCCAGAAGACTTTGTTACTAGCAGTAATTAGGGAAGCTGCAGATATATATTTTTGCAGAGTAGGTTTTTTTTTTATTTATTTCAGACTTCACAGCATTATGCTGCATTTTTTGATTTTATTCATAGAGTCTCCCCCTGGGTCTGGATACTTCTAAAAAAGAACTGAGTTTAATTTCTGTGAACTTGCATAATATAAGTATGTATCACACAATTACACTGTAGAAGGCACACAATGAACAATTCTGCAAAAGAAGGTTTGACATTCTCAGGGAGAGATAACTTGAAAATAATAGAAAAAGAGAATTAAATTTGATGTGCTGTTCTTTGCTGTTAGTTCTGCTTCCCTAAGTCTTGTAACTACGTTGCTTTTTATGGTTTGACTACTTCAGGCTGTTTTTTCTGGAGCCTCTTCAAAAAGCAGTCAATGTTCCCACTTTTCACTAATGCTGCTATACATACATATACACATTTATTGGTCAATAATCCTTAGATATGTCCATCAAATTTGTAATACACCAAAATTTAGTATTTTGTTGAATATCCCACGATACTCAGGCTTGTGATGCATTTAAAAACTTTTTGATTCTATCAACTTTCACAGGTTCAGTAACCATGAATATAAAATAGCTGGAAAATATGCACACAGTTTCTATTTATTTACTTCTGTAAAGACTAAGAATGGGACTCAGGACAGTAAGGTGAGGGGCAAAATCCTGATGGCTGTTTGCCCATGTAAAAGAGGCTTACAGTATTTAAGAGAAAATAATACAGTTTATGAAAGTTTTAAAAATATGTCTTATACCTCCTTATATTTAACATTTTTCCTAAATAGCAACAGCCAACTTGCTATGCACCTTTGTAAAGCTCTTCTGAACTTCCCATTGGCTTTCTATTAGAAAACATAAAACCTTTCTAAGAGAGGACAAACAGAAACTTTCAAAAGTACAGCTAAATGCAAGCTGTAAAGTTGAATGGTGGAAGGGTTTAGTGACAACTTCCTTTGACCTTAATTTTCAGGCTACAAGCTCAATATTAATTTAGGGGAGTGTGCTAGAAACTGCCTTTAGCAGGTGCTATCAGCCTACTTGTAGTGAGAAGACTCACATCATGGAAACCAGGCAAAGAATTAGTGCTGCAGGATAAGCTACTTCTCTGTCAGAGCATACCTGCCTGGACTAGGCACTGCATGGAATTTCTCTTCCATTTGCTGTATCAGTCACAACTTTTGGTAGATTAGTTCTTCATAGAAGCTTGAGGTTCTCTCACGTCCATTTTTTATGCTGTGTAACTCGGATACTAGCTGAGCCTTCTTTAAAGGTATCAACGAAAATCTCACCAGTCATGTTTCTAAGTTACCTCAGAAAATGAGAACATGCATATCTTGACTTTTTAAAAGCAAGTGGATCAACCTGGAGAAAAGAAGTCTTGGCTCCGTAAGATACATTTTCAGTAACAAATTTAAAAAGACTCACGTCTGACTCAAATCTGCATCTTGGGGTACCAGATCTTGACTTGGATGGGAATGTAGGTTTGACAGACAATTGTTCTGGTTTGTCTCCAGATATTTGAAGGGGTCGTATAAACTCTGAAATCACACAACGACTTCCAGAAGGACTTTCATGACCTGACAGTGAACGAAACACATAGGAGAATACATAACTGTTCTCAAGCTGAAACACTGCCAATTAATAAGCGACAGTGAGTAATCTTCTCCTTCTGTTAGAAATCGTTCTAGAAAAGGACTAAGGAAAGTAGAGTGCAGAGCATAAAGGTAGCTAAGCTACTGGTTCCCAGCCATTCAGTATATTACCTAAGTCAACAATATGTAATAGAATATAATGTAGAAAGTGAAGGTATTTTAATAATTTCTTTTCAGGACTGGAAAGTAGAATCAAGTTGTGCATTTATCTTCTAAGAAAGTGACTGAAATTCTAGTAATCTAGCTGGCAGCATACTGATTTTGAAATGAAGGGAAGTGGTTTGGCTTTTTTCAGGGCAATACGTTCCAAGAACACCTGCTTCATATTTCTTAAGAGCTCCTTATTAAGCTAAAGAACTAAAACATATAATTTGATCAGTGTCAACTCTCCAGTTTCTAAAAACATGGAAGACATAGGCTATGAAAAAGTAAAAATGTCCAAAAATGCTTTTTGAATATTTTTATTGTGCTTTTTTAAAGCACTGAAAAATAAAATGGAGAAGGCAGCTTATACTGCACATTTAAAGGACGTAAGGAGGCAAGTCTTATAAGAGGCTGAACACTCTTTTCTCCTGTTGACTCCAGTGAAAACCAGGCCTAATGCTGAGGGGAGACAAGTAAAAAGAACAACTTTATTAAGGTTGCAAGAGAGACTAATAAAGTGCAAGATAAAAAACTTTTCTAGGTTTTTTCCCTTTACTGTTAGTTTAGTCCCCAAACCACATGAAAACAGGCAGAAAATTGTAAACCAAGCCTAATTACACTTGCAACATCAGCAGAAGTTAGAGCAAAGACAGTCTAGGGTGCTGCTGACACAATCAAATATGCAGAGTTCCTTCTCCCTTCTTTCTCATTAATATAATGAACCTATGCTCTAATTTTTCAGGCCCAACATTACCCCTTCAGTTCTGCCAGAAGCCTGGACAGCAATGTTTTGCTACAGAATTGTAAGCTTCCCAGACACGCATCACTAGGAATTAATAGTGGAACCTCTTTATTCATGTTGTAGAGGAAAATAAACTCCAACACATATCATCGAAGGGTTTTTCTGGTGTGCTCCTTAGTCTAATATAATTAATTTCCTCTGCACCGCTGTAATTTATGGCAGGACAGCTTAAGCACATTGACAGCAGGGAAACAGGCAAGTCATCATACAAAAGATTAAACACAACCAGCCTCGCTTACAGCAATTTCCAGGCTGGAAAAAGGCACATTTTTTATTCTTGGAACCTTTCTCACATATATAACGGAAAAGTCATCCCCGTTCAGAAACCTTTAGCCAATTTAGCTCCTTCTGTTTGCGGTTAATGTGCTTGCCCTATCAGCCTGGCAGCGCCAAGCCTATAAATAATTGCTCCAACTGTGATTATTCATTCAAAGGAAACTGCTGTTTGGTCTAATACCTCCTGGATTTTTCAGGCTTTGTTATGAAATTAATTGCAGTACATACAAATTGTGGAGAGAGATTCTTGGACAATATAGCCCTTGCTTTGCAGACTTACAGGATGATAATCAGAATAGCAAGAACTCCAGGAATATCAAGATGTTGGAAGCTATTAGGGCACATAAAATTTACCTTGAGTATTTAATACATAGGAGAGAAAACTGTGTGGTAGTTGTAATTGTGTCATGTGACTGGACACATCTATGGTTCCAGATGGGGCTAATAGTCTAAATAGTAGATACAGTCTACTCAGATACCTCACTTCCCATCAAAGTCTATACCCATATCCATCAATGTATGTGGAAATACAGCTTCTGTCCCAAATCTAGCTATGCAAAATGGATCTGTCTTCCTAACTGGATTTATCATCACCTTCAGTGTCACCTGTCTTTCTATTCATTTGGATACTTGTGCAAAGTAACATCTCCCTGCTCATAAAATCTGCACTGGGTGCCAGCAACTTCGACCTCTTTGTGAAAAAGTGTGTGAAATAACAGAAGTCGATCCTCTAGTGTTTTTTCCTATCCTGTGGGACTGCTTGTATCTGGGACCACAGTGGGATCTATTTCTTAAAGCATCTTATAAAACCTGCATTTTCATGTACACTATGCTCAAGGCAGCAGACTTAATTTAAGTGTCTCCGCAGAATTAATGCTGGACTTACTTGTTGTACAATTACATTCTCCATTTTATTTAGTGGAACTGCTGATTCACTATGGACTACCTAAATTATATAGAAAGGCCATTTAAATGAGACTTATCTGATGAATAATAAATCTTAATGTTTCTATATCTGATTATGACATTATTATACATTTAGAGTGAACTTTTTACATTCTACTCTATTCTGGCTAGGTTTATTTTATTTCCTGATACATTCAAACGTTACCAATTAAGGCAAAGCAGCTGGTCATAAACTGATCTCATTTCCGTCATTTGCTTTGCTTTGAAAGCTGTCCTTGTGTTCCCTCTTGTGTTCTTTCTTCCCCACACATAATAAAAATAATTACACTTTTGATTTAAAGAACTTGCTGTAGCATTACCATCATTATTGTGAAATGGTTGATTTCAATAATTAGAAATTCCTGCCCACTTGCTCAAATATTACTTTTTGTTATCAGTGCATTCAAACTGAGAATGAATATTGCCCAAGGATTTCTGATGTTTATACACTAGTGCTGCAAGCCCTGAATTCTAAGTTGCATAAAAGTCAATAGATTATGAGAAAAGGTTTACAGAGCAATGCCTTCGTATAACTTCAGTACAGACCTAGCTGTGTTTTCTGTGGTTTTAGTTAAGGATTTCTTGGAAGATTTCTGTTTTAAAGATATTAAAAAAAAAGAAAAAAAGCTGTTTCCATGAGTATTTCAAGAATAAATATGCTAGTTTGGAGAATCTTACTGAGGACCTAAAAAAGTTTAGTTTATTTTTCTTTGAGGATTGGGGCCTATTTAGATCAATTCCAGAGATACAGACTGGACCTGGACTAGCTGCCTAAATGAAATTTCAATACCTAATTATCTTTCCTATAAAATTAATCGTTGCTTTGAAAATCCTGTCCTTAGAGAGATGAGGAACTAATCCTGTTGATATTAAGGAAATTTAGACTAAATTCTTATGGCTATCAGGTAATACCTTCTGATTTCTCCATTTAATGCACTTAATATCCGCTTAGGTAAGACTTGCAGCTACAGAAAGACCTCAAAACTACTATGAGCCACAGCGGCCAAGACCATGTGCAGCTGAATTCTGAGTTCAAAAACCCAAAGCATACAAAGGTACTAAAGTAAAATGAAAGCAGGATGTCACCTGGGTTCCCTCTGACTTGGTTTCACATTGAGTTTAGCACCCTTCACTGAAAATAACTTCTCATCTGTAATGATAGGGAAATGATTTGTGATTTCTAGGCCCTATGCCTTAGAATTTTTCTAGCTTAGAAGGATGAAATAAAAAAAAGTGACACTATTATTTTTTTTTTCCAGTTCCTCTTCATACTCACCTTAAAACAACTTTGAAGAAATTAGTAACTAACGGTAATTACCTGACAAGCGTTCCTTTGCAAAACAAGCAGTGAATGTCATTCTAGCATGGGTGATACTGAGCTGGTGAGCACAATCCTCACCCTTGATAACACAGTTCTAACACACAATCTAATATGTGAGTTACTTTCAAGCATCCTCCAGTAACCTCTTGCGTTTATCTTTGCAATTTTCTTACGAATAACAAATCCTGGCAACAGGAGATCACCTGGCAAAAGTTCAACATAGATCTTGAAAAAACACAATACTAGACACTGTAAGTCTAAGAACACCAATACAGATGTAGCTGAAACTTTTTTTTTTACTTTACATTCTCCATTTCTTTTAAAACTCAAATCAACAATATTTTTGTTGTGACTTTTCCATTTCTGTAACAGTTACATGTACAAATACTATTTTAAACACAGTTAAAAATGTAAACACACCTTTAGACCACTCAATAAACAACTGCAGATATTATCCCTATTCAGTTCTGTTAAAATATATCCCATGAAACTCCTTTCCAACCAAAATCACTTTGTGGCAGAATTTGTATTTTTGTAGACAGTGTTTGCTTCAACCACAATTTTTTGGTAATGTTTATACTTTCAAGTTTTTATGGAGAAGTGTGTATCTTCTGTTGAACAAATGTAACTAGACTAAAAATATTTTCCTGTTTGTCAAAATATTCCATTCAGTTTTCCCATTTTCTACCCAGCTCTATCTACAAGGGTTTTTTTATGTAATGGCTAATGCAGTGTGAGGGTCTCTATGCTTTCTTTCCCCACAAATGGCTACTTCAACAAGACAGCAGATCTACTCCCATCCCTGAAACAGTGAAGGTTTTACCACAAACCCTGTACACGCAGACAGCTTTTCTTCTTCCAAAAGAAGTAGATACTTACATAAGGAATACATCATTTTAGCACTGAATGGGTTTCTCATCACTACACCCAACAATTATTAGAGAGTAGTGACCAAATAAAAGTGGAACAACCTGAAATTTAAACAAGTCACAAAACGGGAACAGAAGTAAATTCTATCTTCCATTTGTACAATCAAGCTCTATTTACATACCTGAATTGCATCTTAAAACCTACAAGGTGGAATGAATATCTACAAATAAGATTCTGGTCCTTACCTTTGCCTATAGAAGTGGCTATTCCATTCATTAACTGGGATAGAGATTTACCAGGAGTACCAGGGATATCTGAGGATGCCACCGAGTTACTGCTCAGGAGATCAATCTTCCCTGCTTGCTGTCGAAACTTCTCCAGTTCTCTGGACAAGAGGTTAAACTGTTCGCTCTGTGTCCGACATTTCTCCTCTAGCTCACGGACCTTGGCCTGCACAAGCAAGATGTAACACAGACATTTGACTGAGATCAGAGTGAGCTGTGACTGCATCAGCTTTCTCTAAAGTACCGGGAGGCCAGGATAGGCAAACTATTTGGGATAAACAGGCCCACAATCACACTTTTCTCCCCCTAAATTCTCACCCATATTTAGAATGAAACCTTTTATTAGCCTTGAAATATTGAGCTAAGTACTCCTTTCATCCCCAGTTTCTAAAGGGGAAATTCCTCACCATATCTTTTGGCAGTGCTAAAAAAATCACTGCCAAGAACACCCGCAAACATATCCTACAGCTTTGTGATTTCTACACACATCTGAATGTCACTTTTGTGTGCTTTTCCAACTTTTCCTAACACTCAGATATACTTCTGACATTTGCCCATCCTCCACTATTAAGTTGAAGCCTCTTGAATTTTTAGATTAACATTTATGTACTTAAAAACAACAACAACAACAAAACTCCACTGTGATCCATGCAGAATGTGGGCCTAGCTACTGTCTGAATTCCCTTTCAAAAATAATTTTCCTCACTGTAGATGCCAAACCACACAGAAGTAATTCAGACACCAGCAAAGAGGAGATTTGTTTGTAAGCTTATGAGAAGTACCAAAGTGTCATTGTTGGCAAACAATTTTGATTTAATTTTAAGGCATCAAGCTTTAACAAAACAGAACTTAAAAGATAAGCTACTGTGCTGACTTGGGAAATCTGCCTACATACAGTTTATGCATTCCTGATGTAAAAGTATGGATGAGGTGATGGAAAGAGATTCCCCTGGCTGAAAGGAATAACAAAGAGCACAGAAATTCATATTTTTTTCCACAGTTTTTACTGAAAACATATATAAGAGTAGTGAAGACACTAAAGTGTGAAAAAAACCCCTTTCTCCAAACTGCACAGTCATTGTACCAGCTAAATTAGAGATAAAATAATGTTTTCAATATAATGCATTTGAATTTCAATCTGCACTTATATACAGCCTGTGTATCTGTTTGCATACACTATCAGATATTCCTGAAGACAAAGCCACAAACCTACAGGAACAGAAAGAAAATGACATCTATTACATACCACCTATACAAAGACCTTAGCATAGCTAAAGATAAACAAAGCACTTACAGTCCCCAGGAGAACACAAAAATCCAAATTTCCCACTACAGAAGGTGGTACTCTTTGTTCCTTTCTTTATAACAAAAACATTTTTAAAGCTACAGTGAATTTTGAGGATATAATTTCTTTGCATTCATAAAACACATATTAATTTAGTTTTGCTAAAGAAGTCTCAGGGTATCTATCTGACTGATTACGAAACAGAAAACAATAAGATACAGAGACATCGTGGGAGTTTTACACAAACATTAAATGCTTTGATTTTGTGGGGTTTTTTTGTCTTTCATGTTTTCACTGTGGTTTTGAGCAACCAAAATGTGAGCCTTTGCTACTTGTTCATTTGCTGCAGGAATAAGGCATCTACATACAATTTTAAAAGAACATTAAACAAACAAAGCAGTGAAGTGGTTTGGGTTTCTAGATCCCCTCTTTCCAATGGAAAATTTAAGGATGAACTATTCATCTCTCTAAGAATATATACTGACCTTTCCACAAGCAGTTATGGAAACTCTAGCATAAAACAAAAAATAAAAACATCACAATCCAGACCCCAACAAGACACTAAGGATGCCTTAAAAATATTTCTTTTAAAAATACTAATGTATTATTATTATCAATTATTAATTTAAGACTTATTTGCATTGTTCATTGTTAGCCAGCCAGATTCCCCTCACGGTCAAAAATCTACATATTCTACATATTCCCATGTGTCACTGCAGAGCAAAGCACGTGCTCAGATTCAGAAGCACTGAATTTTTATTCTATGTCATGGTTCTGCCCATCCAGCCTATCCTAATAACGATGGCACAGAAGTGTCAAGTCTATCAGATCTCCCTAAAACTGGATTTGCCTATAGCACTGGTTATATAAAAAGACATTCTCTACTGCAGACCATATTGAATGTATATCGTTTAGGACTTGCCAAGTTTCTCATACAAGACATAGTGCTATTTCTAAAACTATAACAGCTTCTTATATGGAAAATGAAGCATACTTCATCCATGACAAGACAAATACTGTTCACACAAGACAGATAGATGATGATGGTAACTTTCCAGGTGGACAGGCTTGAATTCAGACTACTAATTAGCTCATATTCTGTTATGGAGATATCATTTCAAGTTTAACTGTTTACACAGCAGCAATGGCTTTCAGCAGGTGGCTCAATAAATCAACCTCAGGTGAAAATATCCCATAAAATTATCTCTGTATTAACAAAGAAACAATCTGAATTCAGACAAAATCCACACTGTCATAAAGCTACAATCTTGAATAAACTACCAAACCATTCTTACTGGGCATGCTCATAAGAAATGAACTTTCAAAAGCAGTATCTGAGTTCTGATTAAATCATGCCATACTTGAAGAATAATCTCCTGTTGATAAAAAATCTGATTTTGGTGATTTGGTATTAGGCCAATAAATGCCAAGCATGCTTGCATAACAATGGTTCTATCACGCATCCCATGCAAGGTTAGGCAGGGCTATCACTTTAAAGGGAAAAGTGCAGGATTCAGGACAGGGAAAGGAGAAGTTATGCCCTAAAATACCTGCATGCTGTCCAAGGTGTTCTGGATGAAATGCAAAGCAATAAATTCCAAACAAGACACAGTAAGCAAAGAGATGTGAAATAAACAAAGAAATAAAAGCAGTTTTGAACACTTTTACATTTCAAAGCAAAATATATTAGAACAGTTAACGTGTAAAACCATGCATTGACACAAACCACGCTATAGAACGTTTCAGAAATCAATATCACTGCTGATCTTAAATTGCAAAAGGCAAATTAAATAAAATGCTAAAAATTAATGGGATTGTGGCAATAAAAAGCAAAAGCTTACGAAATCTTGATGGGGTTATGCAAATCCGAAGTTGCAGACAAATCAGCTAAACAGGAATTTTGATTAGCTTGAGGGGGATAAATAATCACTTGCCTGCTTTGTTTCTAGTTCTATTTTTCTGCATCATATACTTTCCACCAGACATTAAATAATAATTTAATCTTACATTCTTTAAGGCAAAGCAAACTTAATATATATGATAATGAAAGCTTATGAGTTAAATGCTTTCTGTGGGAATATTAACTTCTATACATAGAAATAAGCAATTAAAAAAATCAATTAAAATACGATCAAGGCACCAGAAAAAGCACCTTCCATCAACACATGCTGTGCTATTACAGAATTTCCATTCTATACAAAGAGAAACTGAAGGATGCACATCTCTTCCAACAGCTCAGCTCAATGCACCCCTAACTGCATTATAATCTTTAAAGGATGCAATTATGTTAGAAGAGAAATAAAACCCTCTTTGCGTATGTACTACTTGGAACTTTCAAGAGTGATGATGCTGTGAAGTTATCACATTCAGAAAGGAATCTCCATGAGCAACACAAAGAATATCTTCTTACCTCTAGCAACTGAACTGCTCCTTCATGTTCCTTCTTAGCTTCAACCTGAGCCTTGTTTTCATAATAAGAGAAGGGGAAAGGGAAAGGGTAAGGGGGAAAAAGGAAGG